>JABAYD010006130.1:0-18449 GCA_014822095.1 Diplotaxis tenuifolia | reverse complement strand
TAACAAGTCACAATTTGAACTTGATGTAGAAGTAAGCCAAGTTGAAGGTTTTTTGTGATACAAAAGTCAACTTGAATGTTTAATATGCTAGCTAAATAAGTTCAAGGTTTAAAGTGTTAGTTAGTGCTAATTTGAAAGTTTTTTTATGTTATTTTCCCATAAATGAAATACTGTATGCCTGCATCATTCAAGAAAATATGCCTATAGGTTATTTGATGGTTGTATTCCAAGATGACGAAGTTAAGTGAATCATCAAAGAGCTGACCTGTCTACATTACGGAACATTACCCAATCAACCACGTGGGACTTCGTTGATTTTTGAAAAAAAAAAGAAAGAAAATAGATTTATTTTAGTGAGTTCAAAAACAAAACAAAAAATTGGACCTTTATAAATTTATGTTTGGGCAATTTTCAATAATAGACTCTTTTAAGTTTTTGTTACATAAATGACATTATTAATGGATAAAATGTCTCTCATACCCTTGTTTTGTAATTAATTAAACAAACATAAAAAAAATCAAAACTTTTCTTCATCTCTTATTTCATCTCTGTCGAAGACGCGACGACGATTCTCTTACACGAAAAACACTATTATCATCTCTTACTTCATCTTCGTTGAAGACACCGGAGACAGTATCAGGCGAACCTAAGAAATCATCTTCGATGACGACAAATTCTCTTAGAGATCGATCACGACGTCATCTCCGTCGAAGATGCAGGAGATAGTATCACGGTGAACCTTCATTGTTACGAGAAGGTTGTGGCGGAACTGAGCAAACACTCCCCTCCCGTAGTTCCTTCCAAAATTGATGCAAGCGAGGAAACAAACAAAGAGTATGCAACACAGTTTGAAGTTCAAGGATTTCCAATTATCAAAATCTTCATAAACGGATGCAAAACTATTCAAGAATACAACGAACCTCGTGAAGCTGATGGTATTGTTACTTACTTGAAAAAAAAGCAGGCCTGCTTCTTTTGAGATCAAGTCGGTCATGATTTTGTTGAGGTTGTTGGTGATAAGAAGGTTGTTGTGGTAAGTGTCTCACAACAACTATGTTCCCATGGTTTGAGCATCTGCGTATGGTAGTAGTCAAGTAAGGTCTGTTTTTCTTATTTTAGGTTAAAGTTTTTCTAAGATATTTGGATCTGAGTTTGTATCTTTCTTGGCTACTGATGAGAAACTGCGTTCTGACTATGATTTTGCACACACCTCTGATGCCCCATCACGATGAAATCAATTCTTGATGATACTACAAAGATAGATATATTCATGTTATGCCTTTACTTTTGGTCGATAAGTATTTAAGTCGTTTATTTTTAGTTGTTTTGGTCATGTGTTTTAGTGGGATTGCAAAAGGGGTAGCGTTTCTCTATGAGGAATCTCCGTTGAATTTTGTACAAAGAGATATCAAGGCTACTAATAATTAAATTTCAGGAATGTATTTCAATGTTTCAGGATAGTTTTCTAGAATTGTTTTTGCTTAGTTACGGAGGACAAAAACACGATGGGAGAATTTGTAAAACAAGTAAATAGGTAATCCCAGTGTTTCTGAGTGTGAATTTTCTTTTGACATTGTTAGTCACTTTCTTGTGCTTGTGAAACTGGGTGGATTTTTTTTTAATTTCAGTAAGGATTTGTGTAGTTTCTAGACGATTGCTTGTGCCTGTGAAATTGTGTTTGTTTTTCAAGAAGACATCGTATTCATGAAAATTTTCCAGAAAATTTGGAAAGCATTAAACAAGTTCAGGATGGGCTTCCAGAAACACATTTTCATTCAATTTTTTTTTTAAAAAACATAGTCCGGTTCCAAGGGGAATCGAACATGGGTTTAACCGTGTCAGTTTAAAGTCTTGTACGAGTAGTGGTTTAGCCGCTAGGCTCGGAGAATCATCTGTTTGTATTAAACACATAAATGTATTTATACTGAAATTATATTTTTTTAAACTAAGAAAGCACTGAACATGTTCAGGATGGGCTTCCGAAAACACATTTTTATAAAATTAAAAACATAAAAGACAGGTTTAGTCGTATCAATTTAATTATTTCAAGAGTAGTGGTTCAATCGCTAGGCTGAGGAGAATAATCTGTTTATATTGTACACAAAAATGTATGAAATTATATATTATAAAATTTGGAAAGCACTAGGCAAATGCCTGGGCATTCGGGTAGTCGGGTCGGGTTCGGGTCGGATCCTTTCGGGTCCGGTCTTTCGGTTCTAGGAGTTTAGGACCCCATTAGGTAATTTTAAATTTTTGGTTCCAGATCGGTTCGGGTCGTACCGGTCCGGGCCGGGTCGGGTCTTAGATAATTAGACCCATTTGGGTAACTAAAATTTATCGGTTTGGATTCGGTTCGATTCCGGGTCGGGTTCGGTTCGAGTTTGACCTAAAAATACCTATATATACAAACAAAATATCTAAAAATATTTTTATATCCGAAAATATTCAAAATTTTATTCAATTTTTGTGATTTTATCATATTAAAATGTGTGTATATATATATATATATATAAAACTATGAGAGATACAACAACAATTTGTTGTCTCCTAGTGGTTCACCCCCTTACTCTCTAGAGAAATAACTCGTCTTTGACTCCCCTCAATACATATTATTTACTTTACAATATTAATTTGGGTACCCATCGGGTTTCGGGTTGGGTCCGGGTCGGGTGCAAGACCCGCGAATCCTCTATAATAAGACCCGATAGGGTAATTTGATCGGGCCGGTTCTTACTCGGACTGGGTTTTTTCGGGTCGGTTTTGGATCGGATTTTCGGGTCCATGTAAAATTCTCAGGCCTAATTAAGCATGTTCAGGATGGTTTTCCAAAAGAAACTGTAAATGTGGTCTGATGCATATCACGTAATCATCGAATAAACATCACTTAAAAATTGGTCATATAAACATGTAAATCATCAACAAACCATTGAAATGAAAAGGATTAGAAAGTGTTTGTAGAATTTAATGACATTTAAATAAAAATCTTCATAAGACAATTGAAATATAGAATAGAGCTCTCTCGTTTTTTTATTTTCTTATCACAAATGCATAGACGCATAAACTTCATCATACAGCAGCCTTGCATGTGCTCTTGTTATCAAGTTTCCAAAACAAAGTATGTGTTTATTCAAACATATAACAAAAATTCAGGATAACTTCTAACATAGTCTTTAAGGCTTTACAGAACACTTTTGACAAATATTACACGAGTCTGAATTACTTATAAGATTTTTGCTAGTCCACACCTATATATTGTTTATACAGAAACATAATCATCATTAAACCATTAAAAACAGGGAACAAAAAAAGTATGTGTGTATTCAAACATATCACATTTTAGCCGCTAGGTTAAGGAGAATCATCATTTAGTATCGAACACATAAATATATTTAAACCTTAACTGTATATACATGTTTTGTTGAAAAACTTGGAAGACATTTGTTAATTTCTGTATGGTCTTCCAGAAAACAATTATGCTTTCTAGAGGTTACGAACTCGCGGGGCATGTGACTTTCATGTAAGAATAGTGTTTTAGTCGCTAGGATGAAGAGAATCATCTGTTAGTATTGAAACACATAAATATATTTAAACTTTAACTGTATAAACATGTTTTCTAAAAAAACTTGGAAAGCATTTGACAATTTCTGGATGGACTTCCAGAA
This sequence comes from Diplotaxis tenuifolia, assembly GCA_014822095.1. Classification (NCBI taxonomy): domain Eukaryota; kingdom Viridiplantae; phylum Streptophyta; class Magnoliopsida; order Brassicales; family Brassicaceae; genus Diplotaxis; species Diplotaxis tenuifolia. The sequence continues at coordinate 14,787 of JABAYD010006130.1, read as the reverse complement.
ATAATTCTGAAATTGCGGGACATGTGACTTTCATGTAATAATAGTATCTTAGCCGCTAGGCTGAAGAGAATCATCGGTTACTATCAAACACATACATATATTTAAACATTACCTGTATATACATGTTTTCTTGAAAAACTTGGAAGGCATTTGAGAATTTCTGGATGGGCTTCCAGAAAACAATTCTGCTTCCTAGAGGTATCGAACTCGCGGGGGGGCATGTGACTTTCATGTAAGAGTAGTGTTTTATCCGCCAGACTGAAGAGAATCATATGTTAGTATCAAACACATACATTTATTTAAACCTTAACTGTATATACATGTTTTCTAGAAAAAACTTGGAAGGCATTTTGCAATTTCTGGATGGGCTTCCTAAGGGTATCGAACTCGCGGGGCATGTGATTTTCATGTAAGAGTAGTGTTTTAGCCGTTGGGCATAGAAGAATCATCTGTTAGTATCAAACACATAAATGTATCTAAACCGGAATTCTTTATTTTAAATTAGGAAAGCATTGATAAGTTTATGATGGGCTTCCGAAAACACATTTTTATTCATTTAGAAAAAACATAAAAAAATCCGATTCCAAGGGGAATCGAACACAGTTTAGTCGTGTCAGTTTAAAGTCTTGTAAGAGTAGTGTTTTAGCCACTAAGATTAAGAGAATCATCTGTTAGTATCAAACACATAAATGTATTTAAACCGAAATTATATATTTTAAAATTAGGAAAGCATTGATCATGTTCAGGATGGGCTTCCGAAAACACATTTTTATTCATTTAAAAAACGTAAAAAGTCTGATTCCAAAGGGAATCAAACACAGGTTTAGTCGTGTCATTTTAAAGTTTTGTAAGAGTAGTGGTTTAGCCGCTAGGCTGAGGAGAATCATCTGTTTGTATTGTACACATAAATGTATTTAAACCTAAATTATATATTATAAAATTTGGAAAGCATTTAGCGTGTTCAGGATGGGCTTCCAAAAGAAAACTGTAAATGTGGTCTGGTGCATATCATGTAATCATCGAATAAACAACACCTAGAAATCGGTCATATAAACATGTAAATCATCAACAAACCATTGTATATGAACTTTTCTGTGGTTATCGTTCCAATGTGTTGTATCATAAGAATGTTCGTGCACATATTTCTTAACAAATTTAAAAATCTGAAAAGGACTTCTTTGTTATGTTGATTTCACGAAGAATGTATAATATTTTTGGAAAGCCTTCCAGAAATTCTGAACAGCTTCATAAAACGCCACAAGCTTCTGATCCTAGTACCACATTGCAATAACTATCAGGCACATCGCATCACAAAAGTTCTGTAGCATATCATCATCCATACATCATGAAACAAAGCTCAAAAGCACTCTCTTGGCTAGACTGAGTATATATCAAACCCGACTGTATACAGTTTGAATCATCCATCATCTTCCCCAATATTCTGCAACATAGTCAGCTAATAGCACAAACTAATTGTCCTATAGAGTTAAGTGTCTCTTTTGCTGAATCTGGCGTACATAATCTGTCCATTTGATAGTCTCTATCTTGTATGTGAATTTACATTTGTTCACCAGCTCAGTACTACAGTCTCATGTGAAAACCGCCAAGAAATTCAGAGATTCTTCACCAGCTACAAAATTCTCATTAAGAGGATCTTTGGAGCAGCTTGTTTTGCTTAGCGTGTGGTTGCTCTCTTTTTCCCTTTACAAAAGTGTTTACTTGGTACTTGAAAGTCCAGCCCTTTTGATTTTGCCAATTTGATTCATCTTACATCACCTTAGAAGAAATTGATCAAAACAATTGGTGTGCAATGAAATCAAAAGTTTTAAATGATTTTTGAATCAACTCTTCCGCCATTTCTACATCTAGAATGAATGATTTTTTTTTTTACTTTTGGAGCAAACCAAACACCAATATAACATGAATCATTGGCTAAACGATGTGAGTTATTGTTCTATGTAGTACTGTAAATCGAAAATAACCATGGATCGAAGATACTTTTAAGAAACAGAGACAGAGGTGGCAGCTTAGCAGTGGAGCTGAGGTCGACAGATATGATGAGTGATGGCGGAGATGATGACGACATAGATGATGACGGCGAAAATGAAGAACGCCGAAGATGATGACGGAAAAAATGGTCGATGTCGAAGATGGTCGACATCGAAGATGACGGTCCTTGTCTTAATCTGTTTCAATTTTTCTCAAAAATATAATGTAATTAGAATACAAAAGGGATAATACGGTAAAATGTTTATATTCATAAAACCTATTTTTATGATTTGGGCTTTAAGTGATAATTTGAAAACAAAAATTTGGGTTAGTGCTATTCTACGCTTTTTCTCTTTATGTTTTAAGATTTTTAATTTATTTTAAAACTATGAGTATTAGACTATAGTAATTTTGTGAATAAAACAAAAAGTATACATACAAAATATTTTTCATACTTTTCGGTTTAAACCTTTTTAATATTTTAAATTATATATATATATATATATAACATGTGATGAACACATGAATGTACCTGTAAAGGTGTGGACATGTTAGCAACGGTATGGCTTTCGGAAGCGGCAGAGCCATAGCAATAGCATTAAAGTTTGATGGCACCTTTCTTCCAGTAGCTCGTGGTAATCTATTTTTGCTTTGTTGTCTTCCGGTTTCAGTGACTCGGTCTACGGTTCTTCCGCTTTATTATTGTTGGTTTGTTGATTTGTTGTTTAGCTTATTTTCTGTATTTCTGCTATATTAGTCAATGTGTAACTTCGGTCGAAATATTTAGTTTTGCAAAATTTAACATTTAATTAATAAAAATATGTGAAAAGTTATAAATTAATAATTTCTGAATGAGGATCTACCTGAAAAGCTATGAAAGAAAATGAAAGACAAAGTAAGAAGGCAATTAAGGCTGTGGTCTTTTATCGTTGAATGTATGTGTAGACGAGGCTTTAGGGAGAAATATAGAAGACGAAGATCTGAAGACTGGTAATGAAAACCTCTGTTTTGTAACGAACTTAACAGCTTCCTCTCTCTTGCTCCTTATTGGCTTCTACTAGTCTCTAACTCTCTCCTTCATAAATTCTTCAAGGCCCAAACTTTGTTGACCTGAAGTCAACTGCATTCACATATTTTTTTCTTTCTTTTATAGAAATCCATGTCAAATATATAGAACTGAAGAAACAAGGGAATTAAAAATTCAAGACTTTTTAAAAATCATGTTCAAGACTTCTTAATACTGAAACAAAAGGAATGTTAATTGTTTGACAGAGTGTACATTTGGGATCAAATTGAGCTTGAATCAGATGTGTAGTGGCAAAAGACACAATGATCAGAGCTAGCAAAAGACCTTGACGACTCTCCATTTTTTGGACAGTTTTCAGTCAAAAAGAAAACAATTTTAGCTGCTCGGATTAGTTCCTCGTTCATTTTAAGTCAAGATTAAGGTTGATCCTTACTTGGACTTTTTTATTATAAAATGTTTTTGACAGATGAGAAACAACCAGGATAAGTACTAGTCACCATGACCACAAAACGTGCTTACAACATTTACCCCTCTATGGTTTATTTAATTAACTGTGATCTTATGTTTCATTCAGATGGAAAGAGACAACAGCATAAAGTTGTAACAGAAGTGGACATGTAATGTATTATAACCATAAACAAGTGTAACTTGTTGAGAAAGTTATTCATGATATCAGAATTAGCTGGTTCGCACATTATTATGTAATATTTTTGGTTGTGTATGGTTTCTTCTGGTTATGATAACATATTATATATGCTTATCAATTTCTGGACCGGATATAATATTTTGGGCCAGATGCTCAAGCTTCTACTGCTTGGTGGCAGGTGGCAGTGCAACGGTCAAAACAGTTCACGTATGAAATAAACAAATTTAACAAAGAATTAAAACCTTTGACATCGTACGGCGCTGAAACAATTTCATGACTTTCCAAAAAGAAAGAATAAATCAAAAGCCAAAGTATTAACAATATTTTTCTTGGTAGATTACCGTGCCTCAGAGGTCATGTCAGAGGTGAAGCTAGTACTTAGTTCAAGGGAGCTCTTTGAATCCATGTTTGACTTTACTCCTTTCCTTAAGTTCTCATATACGAGACACTCCTTTAATTTAATAACAACTTGAGACATACTTGATGTTTCGGAAGAAGAGGGATTGACACATGACATTGCTAGCTCAAGAGCAGGCCCGGCCCATAGCACAAGCAAAAGAAGCAATTGCTTAGGGCCCATCGATTTTTTGGAGTTTTTTCAGCTGAATTTTTTTTTTTGATTTTTTTTTTGTAATTTTTAAGTTATAAGAGAGTACATTTTTTAAAATTTGAATAGGGCCTATATGCTTCTTGGGCCGGCGCTGCTCAAGAGCCTTCCAGACAGAACCTGAGTCATAATCCCCATTGATATTTGGATCCATAATGTTTTCAGTATCTCCCTTTGTAAGCATTAACCCCACCCATTCCCCAATGTAAGGCTTTTCACGAGTTTGCTGAATCACAGGTTGGCTTGTAATCATCTCCAACAAAACAATCCCTAAACTGTATACATCACTTTTCTCCGTCAACCAATTTGTTCTATAATACCTGCATGCATGAATACCACACAAAACATCTTAACCAATAGTGAAGAAGGCATGTGGATTGTAGGTTAATTGATTTGGTGTTGTAAATGAATGCTTACTCAGGATCAAGATATTCAGGAGTACCAGCTACATTTGTTGAAATGTGAGATTCAACTCCAATTGCAAAAGATCTAGAAAGTCCAAAATCAGCAAGTTTTGCCTGATAGTTGTCGTCAAGAAGTATATTTGTCATTTTGACATCTCTGTGGATCATAGGTGGTTAATAGAGTCTAGATATTTGTAACCGAATGATAAGAAAGACTCCTTTGTAATCCAATAGAATCAGTTACACTTTGTAGTACGGTATCAAGCTACACTCTCATGACGAGTTTCACTCTAACCAACGATCTCATAGCGATCGCAAGTACATAGACTCATAGCGACTAGTAATCTCTACAACAAAGCATGAAGATTACAAAATGAATAACAAACTCTATTTAAAGCATCTCCGCCAAACTAACTTCTGTAACCGCAAACCCTCTTGATGAAACAGAAGCTTTCCTCCCTTCTTTATTCTTCATGACTTCAACGTTACTCATCCAAGCCATTTTTACCTCTCCTTTTACGGTAATAAACCTTCTTGAGTCTATCAATACTCCCCTCCAACGAAATCCAGCTTGCCCTCAAGCTGGTAAGAAGGAAAATATGACCTGAACTCATCCAAGAATCTTCAAACGATGACTTGCCCTGCCAATGAACCAGCAACTCCATAGCGCCCTTAGAATCATAACACTTATCCAGAACATCAGCCGGTTCCAATGGTTCCTCTGCTGTCGTAATACTCCCCGGAGGCAACACATTACTCTGGTCTTGAGGTCCTAAGGCCAGCTTCAACTGAGAAACATGAAAGACAGAATGTATACGAGCTTCAGAGGGTAGCTGCAGTTTATACGCCGCCGGACCAATTCTCTCGATAACTTTGTAAGGACCAAAGAATTTGGCAGCAAGCTTTTGGCAGAAACGTCTCGAGATTGTCTTTTGTCTATACGGCTGTAACTTCAAGTAAACCATATCCCCCACTTTAAATTCCACATCTCTCCTTGATTTGTCAGCTAGATGTTTCATAATCTCCTGAGCATGTAATAAGTTCTGCTTCAAAGCTTCTAACATCTCATCTCTTTCTTTTAAAGCCAAGTCGAGTTCACAATTAGTCGTGGATCCTGACTCGAAGCGCAGTAAAGGAGGAGGATCTCTGCCATATAGAACTTTAAACGGCGTCGTCTGTAGAGACTTGTGATGAGTGGTGTTATACTATAACTCTGCCCAAGCTAAATACGCGTTCCATGACCGTGGATGAGACGAACTGAAACAACGCAAATAAGTCTCCAAACAACGGTTTAAAACCTCGGACTGGCCATCGGTTTGAGGATGAAAAGCCGTACTATACTTCAAAGTCGTCCCTTCCAAACGGAAAATCTCAGTCCAAAAAGAACTCTAGAAAATCATGTCCCTGTCTGAAACAATACTCCTCGGGAACCCATGTAGTTTAACAATATCAGTAGTGAACTTATTAGCCACATCCAACGCGGTGAAAGGATGCTTGAGACTCACGAAGTGTGCAAATTTACTCAATCGATCAATCACCACGAGAATCACATTAAAACCATTAGATGTTGGAAGACCTTCAATGAAATTGATCGTGATATCATCCTACACCTTCTCTGGAACCGGTAGAGGCTGAAGTAAACCAGCCGGAGAAAGAGTTGAATGTTTGTGAGTTTGACAAATATCACAGGATGCCACGTACTGTTAAATGTGTTTAAACATTCCTTTCCAGAAGAATGAGCCTTGTACACGCTTGACTGTCTTCAGAACACCCGAGTGACCACCCACTTTACTGTCATGTGCTTCTTGCGTAATCAGAGGAATGAAACGTGACTTCTTAGGGATCACCAACCTCTGTTTTGACCAGAATTTGCCATCCACCACTTGATATTTCTGAGACACTAAGACACCAGATTTACGTTTCGTGATAGTGTCTTGAATATGCTGGTCCTCGCCAATCTCTTTAAACAAATCCTACCACTGTAATGATGTTGTTACCGTCAAAGCAAGTAGTAAGGAAGCCACAAACATACTCCGAGATAAACCATCAGCAGCCTTATTTTCTGGACCAGGCTTATAGAATATCTCAAAGTCAAATCCCAAGATCTTTGTTAACCACTTTTGGTATTCAAGATTGACCTCTTTTTGTTACAACAAAAACTTGAGACTGCGCTGATCTGTATGCACATGGAATTTTCGACCAAGCAAATAGTGCTTCTACTTTCGAATGGCCATCACTATAGCCATGAGATCTCTCTCATAAGCTGGTTTCTGTTGTTCACGCTGAGTAAGAGCATAGCTAAAGAAAGCTATAGGACGTTTATCTTGCATCAGGACTGCCCCCAATACGAACCCTGAAGCATCAGATTCCACCACAAACGTCTTCTCGAAGTCTGGTAGAGCCAATACAGGAGCATGTACCATCGCAAATTTCAAATTATCAAACGCAGCTTGTGTCTCCACTGACTAAAAGAATTGGTCCTTCTTCAATAGAGTTGTCAACGCACGAGCTATTGTCCCATAATTTTTAATCAATTTTTTTTGCAATAGCCTGTGAGACCAAGAAATCCCCTCAACTGTCTGATCGTCTTTGGTATAGGCCACTCATTCATAGCTGCAATTTTAGCCGAATCAGTAGCAACGCCGAGAGCAGATATCATATGACCCAAATACTCAATCGTATGAACACCAAATGTACATTTTTTTTATTAGCAAATAAGCTCTGCTCACGTAACACTAACAACACTTGGCGTAAATGAGCTTCATGAGACGAAATATCAGGAATGTAAACCAAGATATCATCGAAAAACACCAATACAAACCGTCGAAGAAGAAATGACCGTAGCACCTGATTCATCAAAGATTGGAACGTTGTCGGCGCGTTAGTGAGACCAAATGGCATGACAAAAAATTCATAATGCCCTTCCACTGTTCTGAAAGCAGTCTTATGAATGTCTGAATCCACCATTCTGATTTGGTGGTACCCTGATCGTAAATCAAGCTTGGAGAACACAGATGCACCATGAAGTTCATCCAAAAGCTGATCAATGACCGGAATAGGGTACTTGTCCAAGATTGTAGCCCTGTTGAGTGATCTGTAATCAACGCATAAGCGAAGAGAACCGTCTTTCTTCTTAACCAGTAAGACATGGCTCGAAAATGGGCTTGTACTAGGGCGTATGATGCCCGTAGCAAGCATATCATTCACCATCTGTTCCATAGCCATTTTACTTGCATGTTGATATCTATAAGGTCGAACAGATACTGCTGTGACTCCTGGCTTGAGAATGATTGCATGTTCCTTCCCTCTGAAAGGTGGTAAAGATGTAGGAACATCAAACATATCAGCGAATTCTTGGAGTAGCAGTGAGAACTTTGGTGAATCTTCTGGAGTCGACGATGTAGCAATATCGGTAGTAAGCAGCGCTTCTCTTCCTGACTTACTATCACTAAGGACCGGCTTCAATGACTTGAATGAGAATTTGGTGCAATGCATGGCCTTTTCTCCGGTCAAAGTCACCACTTTCCCATCATAGACAAACGAAAGGATCTGCTCCTTCCAATCCACTTCGCATTTGCCTAACGTCTCAAGCCATTGAATGCCAAGTATCACGTCGACGTTTCCCAGTTCTAACGAGATGAGTCACTTATGAAGTTGGTACTATTGAGTTGGAATGTTACTGCTTGGCAAGTTCCCATAGCGTTCACAGTAACTTCATTTCCCAACAACACGTTCAAGCTGCTATTTGCAGAAACTTTCAATTGCAGCTTGTCCACAACCTCTGGAGAGATGAAGTTGTGGGATGCTCCACTGTCGAGCATGACTATCACCTCGTGATTGCATATGTATCCCCGCATATTTGTAGTCTTTGGAGATTCAATGCCAAGGTATGAGTTGAATGATAATGTATAAAGTGTCTGTTGCTTCATATCAAGTAGATGATCTTCATCCTCATCACGTAGATCAACCACTTCCAACTCAAGACCATTGATGACTGTTAAGACCCTAAGCTCCTTGTTAGGACACACGGCCCTATGTGCTTGTTACCACGGTGCCTTGCACTTGAAACAAATCTTGTCCTTTCTCATACGGTCAAGCTCTGCATCAGTGTGTCGTAACCTTGGTCTGACATTGTTGCGCTGTGGGGCTGTGTTTTCCTTATTAGCAGTTGCCTCAAGCTTAGGAATCTCTGAACATTGTCTGTTTTTGTATGTATTGGTACGTGCTCCAGACGTCTGTCTTTGATAGCCTCCCCGCCCTTCACCAGCGGCCGAGCTTATCACACTACAGAATGTCGTACTTTGCATCTTCAACACCGCAAGTTTGTGTTGTGTTAACGTGACTGGTTCCTTTAAACGTATCACTTATTTCATGTCAGGTTTCAAGCCATTGAAGAACACTTTGATCAAGTTCTTCTCATCAATTCCTTTGACCTGATTTCGTAAGGACTCAAACTCATTCACATAATCTTTAATCTCATCTTCTTGTTGTAAGCAGAACAATCTCGTCGCAGGATCATTATCAATAGTTCCACTGAACTTGTCCAGCATTCTATCAGTGAATTGCTCCCAATTCAAGAACGGCTCATTGATCATCTCTCCGTTAAACCACTGTAATACCGGTCCATCTAAGCTCAGTGACACCAAGTGAAGCTTCTCCCCTTCATTGAAGTTACCAAACCTGAAAATTTTCTCCACACGAGAGATCCAATCGAACGGCAAGGTACCAGAAAACACAGGCATTTCTATTTTTCGCAGCATCTTATCCCTATTTGCAAGAGTACCAGTGGTTCCCCGATAACCTAAGTTTGTTGGAGATCCTTCCGATACAGAGATAGTAATCTGTACTTGATCAATGTGAGGTTCTGACGCAGATGCAATATCCTTCCCCGGTCTGTGGATAACCGGAATCGATGATTCAAATCGGCTCAGAACGTTGGTGATATGAATCAGCTTGTCTTCGATTGAATCCACCTTCGTTCTTAACGAATCAAGCTTCTTCGTCGTCGCTCGATCGTTAGTAGCTAGCTTCTCGTAGTTTTGCTTTGAAAGAGCAATATCCTCTTGAATTTGTTGAAGATCCATTGATTTTTTTGACTCTGAAGACGTCGTCTTCTCACAATCGCTTCCGTTACGCGTTTCGACCATTTCTCCGATTCGCGGTGGCTCCGATCAAGTTTCGCCGCACCACTGATAGAGTCTAGATATTTGTAACTGAATGATAAGAAAGACTCATCTGTAATCCAATAGAATGAGTTACACTTTGTAGTACGGTATCAAGCTACACTCTCATGAAGAGTTTCACTCTAACCAACGATCTCATAGCGATCACAAGTACATAGACTCATAGCGTCTAGTAATCTCTACAACAAAGCATGAAGATTACAAAATGAATAACAAACTCTATTTAAAGCATCTCCGCCAAACTAACTTCTGTAACCGCAAACCCTCTTGATAAAACAGAAGCTTCCCCCCTTCTTTATTCTTCAAGACTTCAACGTTACTCATCCAAGCCATTTTTACCTCTCCTTTTACGATAATAAACCTTCTCGAGTCTATCAGTGGTTCACATCTAATGTGCAAGTACTCCAATCCTATTGTAATAAATATATTACTTTTTATACATTAAAAGAATTTTCTTGAAATTCTCTTAAGGGATTCACAATAGGTAAACAACTATCTAGCCATCAGATATGGTCTGAAATCAAACTGTAAGTTTCTTAGAGTTACTAAATGTGATATATATATATATATATACCTTGGGAAGTTTCAGTAGCAATTCGAAGTCTGCTCGCCCAATTTAAAGCAGCTCCATCTAACTCTCCTGTATTTGTCACGACATAAATGTTAATTATCTTTTAACTTTTAATGGTACTATCTGCACAAGAAGACTGCTATGCGCCAATAATTTACCTGAGAGATATTTTTTTAAATCACCGTTTGATGCATACTCATAGACAAGGGCCAGGTGGTCATCTTCATTACAATATCCAACAAGGTTTACTAAATTTGTGTGGTGAACCCTCAAAAGCAACTCCACCTTATCGGGAATATAAAAACATAAAAGTTTTATATATATAATTATATTTGAATGCAAAACATAAAGTTTATATACATTGCCTATCTATAAAGAGAAAGTATAGTGTTTTGAATTATATATAATATTATATATACCTCTGCTTTGAATTGCTTATACCCTTGAGTAGACGATTGAGAGAGAAGTTTAACAGCAACATGTTCAGTATCATTCAATGAACCATGATAGACAATTCCGAATCCTCCTTCTCCTAGAACTTTCTCAAAGTTATTTGTCAGCGCTTCCACCTCGGAATATGTAAACCTTCTCTTTTTGGTTAAGATTACTGACTTAGTAAATGGCGATTTGCGACGACCTGTATTAGATGTATTATATATCTGAATTGAACTCCCTGAGATCCTAGTATATATGGTACGATATTGTAGGAATCTCTTCTATGTACCTTTTAACTTTCTTTTCTTTCTGGCCAAGAAAATGAGAAGTAGAACAGCTACAATATAACGAACAAGAGGAAGCAATTGATGCGACAGCAGGTACAAGGATTCTTGCGTTGCTAGTTTTGCATTTATCATCTAGACAAAGATTTGGATTGTGTTGAGTACTACGTACCAAGCATAAGTACCATGGAACTTGGAAGAACCAAGTGATTTCAGAAAATTGGATGAAAACTCATGAATTTGTTTTTTATATTTAGAAACTCTTATACCTTAACTTTAACCCATTGTTCTTTTCTCTATCGTGAAGGGCCTGAGGAATTTTACCTTTAAGATTGTTCCAACTTAAATTGCTGCATGAACAAGATAACTCGATTCATGTAACTGGTCAAACCGAGTACACAATTATGAAGAAAAAAAAAGGTTAGTTCTAAACAGCAACAACTTACATGTTCAACAACGACATCATGTTGGCTAAAAACTCAGGCATTCCTCCGGACAGGCTATTACTTGACAAGTCCCTAGCAATTTTCAGAAGTTTAAGAAGTCACTGGATTTTTCTTAGTTCTAGAAAAAAATTTATTTCTATTGAAGTATTTTACTAGTGACGAAGAAATAGGGTTGATGTTACAGTATAGAAAATAAAACAACAAGAATGACTTGTACTTTATTTTCATGTTTTCCCAACAAATCTTGATATTGTTATGGAGAAAATAAACCTTATCAAACAGTTGGGAACCTTACAGTTTCTGTAACTCGGTCAAGTTTTGTAAGCTAGGCGCAATGTCTCCTTTCAAATTTTTGTTGGATAAGTCTCTGTTTACATGGGAAAAAAGTTTCCAAGTAAACTTAATTAAGGGACAGGAGTCTCACCTGTGAAAGTTAGAATTTAGAAAGATCTTACAAGGAAATGATTCGTGGAGGAGTGGACTTATTGGTATATCTGCACTCTACACCTTTCCACCTCAGCAGTTCAGGAAGGCAAGGATCTCCTTGCCAACTATTTATCTTCAGTCATAGGTAATTTGGACATTCTTGATAGCAGCAACTGATACAGATATCGCGGAAGGCTAAGAGTTAATATCTTCAGAAACAGTAAGTCAGTAACTATGGGGAAAATATACATACCATCATTTGGATGTGTTTCTGAATATGGGAACTCCATAACAGAGTAATGTTCGAAAGCGTTGATAAGTGGTAGTAGAGTTGACCTCTTTGTTTTCACTAGCTTCAGTTCGTATAAGTTCATGGGAGATTTGTGGTATAGGGTATCAACTTGTAAGATCTTAGGACTATAAGCTTTGTGAGTAATATAACCATTCCATAAAATGTCAAATTCCCTGATATCATTAGGTTGTAGAACTTGGCTCTCAGCAAAGTAAAGGTATGTAGAAGCTTTTTCAGGTTCTCCCCAATCGAAGTTAATGGTAAATGGCATGGGGGCATTTATCCGCGTCAAAGCTGTCCTACATATATTTTGTGGAGGTTCAAAGAGATTAGAATTGTTAACAATCTCTCGTCATCCTAATGCGAAGGACTATAGGGAGTCCATATATGATCGTAGACGTCATCTGGATACCTGTCACAAATCCAATAATACATCTTGGTGAAAATATGGGGTAGAAAATTAGAAGCGAGGGTAAAACGAAGAGTCTAGATATTTATTAACAAACTTTCGTTTTCGGCACTTCCCAGATCACCTCCAAATATAACTCAGAAAAATCGATACACAAATATATTACTCATTTAATAATTCAAAAAAAATATATATTACTCATTTCCTTTCATAAAGCGTTCTATTTTGACATTTTTACACTAAGAAAATTAGTTGACAGAAAAAGATAAATAAAACTCTTTAAAATCAAAGTGTTTTGTGATGAATATTAAAATTAAAATAAGTATAAATTGCATTGATGTTCTCATATTCTAAAGTGACATTTTGACATTTTGTGTAATAAAAAAGTGTTCAAATGCTATTTTATGAAACTTAGGGAATATATTAAAAGAATAATACGGTTTATTGTTGTATTTGACTCATGTGAATAAACTCGTCTGATCTAGAGCAAAGAATACAAAAGAAAACAAAATGCGGTAAATGTTGCCCATAAAAAATTGCGGTAAATATTCTTTGTCCAGAGTTTTTAATTTCTTATTACAAATTCTGTGAATAATTTTTACTAATCCTACAATTTTGTACATAAACACAAACCAAAGACCGACGAAACAAAAAAAAAAAAACACAAACCAAAGACACGTTCCGAAGACGCATAGAGAAACCACAATCGTTTGGTGGTCTTTTGCATTTTAATGAGGTTAGTTTTTGTGCATTTTCTCTTTTAAGTTTTCACACAGATGATTAATTCCTTAAGTTGGAATATTCAAAGAGAAAAGTCCATTTAAATATCCTAACTAAATTTCTTAGATTTTTTTAATATTTGTTAAATCTACTTAAAATTTAAAAATTTCTCAACTCTTAGAATTATTAAAATCCATACAAATTCTTGTTCCAATAACATCCCCTAAACCTTTTGTTATACGATTAACACCTCAACTAATTATTTTGTTTATTTTAATACACTTATTTTTAAAACCATGTTCATCTTAGTACCTAAAATTCTCAGTTTAATTAAAAATATTAATATTTTTTTTAAAAAAATATTCATAAATCTCTAAAACTATTTTTTTTTGAAATTTTAGTTTATTTTTAATAATAAAAATAAATTAAATTTTGATCATCTTAAATAATTTATAAAATTATTTTTAGGTTAATTTCAAATTTATTTTGTTTTTCAAAATTTTGAGCTAATTTCTTTATTTAATTCAGAATTATATTTTTATGAATTTTTGTTCAAAAACTTTTAATAGTATTCTTAAATATTAAAATAATATTGAAATTTTAAATTTTTCTTTTATTAGAAAATTTTAATTTTTTTTTTCTTATTAATACTTTTGATTAAAGTGAATATAGTATGGGTATTTTGGATACATTCTAAAATATCTTTTTCAAATTTTATTATAAGAAATAGTATTTAATGAGATTTTTTTTACAAATAATATTTATAAAATGATAAAATTACTAAATTACTTCGAACTCTAAATCTCACTTTAATTCAAAGGTTTTTTTTTAGATTTGACCCACAACTTAAAGTCAAACACAAAAGTAATCTCACTTTTTTTTGGAAATTGGTTTTGCCTTATTCACCCCACAAATTCATATAATTTACAAAAATGTCATCAAATATTTTTTTCTGAAAATGACATTTTTACTCATTCACCCTCATCATCTTCAAGTAACTACAAGATTGTCATTGTCATCAATACTCCAACCACCATGAACAACCAATTTGAAGCTCTTAATGCTTCCAAATTCCATTTACCCTTCTTCTTTCTCTATTCTTATGAACTAAACAACACATATCTCTCACTTTCTCTCCACAATGAGCTAAAAACCCAAGATTTTGATTCTACATTTTTTAGGGTTCATATAGTCAAAGAAACTAACGATTCAGAGTGGGTTACCTTTGTTTGAGATTCTGAGTGGTTGGAGAAGCCTTATGTGTGCTAAGAAAGTGATTTCACCAATTTAAGGTATGAAATCGAGTTTTTTTCTAGATCTGTTCGTCCAGACGACTGAAATATCAGTC
>JABAYD010006091.1:0-15052 GCA_014822095.1 Diplotaxis tenuifolia | reverse complement strand
ACCCCTAAACTCTCATTAGTAGAACGACAGTTCTAAGTAATCCAATTTATCATCTTTTATTTCTGTGTTTTATTATTAAATGCATACATATTCTTACAATAAATTAGATTTAATTGGTTCCCTAGCTCCTCGTGATTCGATCCATAAGTACTACAAGTGAACCTCTTATTTGAGAGAGTAACACTGATTAGGGTAATTTGAGTGATATCAACATTTCCTTCTGGTAAGAATTGTTCATACCACTCGGTATTCCGTCTTCATTCTCTCCTCAGTTTCCCAGGTGATGATATCCTTACCATTGTTGTCCCATACCACTTTGATCATGGGTAATGTTTTCTTTATGGTTGCTTTCTCTGCTCGATCTATGATTCGAACCGGGCTTGTTTCTAAGGTTAGGTTCTTACAAAGATCTGCAGGGATCTCTGCCAACACAATGTATTGATTGCCTAAACACTTCCTGAGTTGTGACACATGGAATACATATGAAATGAGTCCATCTCGGATGGCAAGTTCACCTTGTACCCCACTGCTCCAACTCTCTCAATGATCCGGAATGGACCCAATTACCTAGGATCTAGTTTCCTTCGTCCTTAAACTCTAGTCATACCCTTGAAGGTTATCATCTTAAGATAAACCATATCACCAACCTCGAACTCAAGATGCTTCCTCTTCCGGTCCGCATATCACTTCTGACGGTCTTGTGCTTCCATCATTTTCTCTTGAACCAACTTGATCTTCTCTGTGGTCTCTTCTACGATTTCAGGACCCAACATACTGCGCTCCCCCACTTGGGTCCAACATAGCGGCGTCTTGCAAGGCCTCCCATACAAAGCTTCATACGATGACATCCCAATGCTTGTATGAAAACTATTGTTGTAGGCAAAATCCACTAAAGGCAAATGACTTTCCGAGGAGCTTCCCCAGTCTAGGACACAAGCCCTTAACATATCTTCCAACATTCTGATCGTCCTCTCGAACTGGCCATCTGCCTGGGGTGATAGGATGTACTTATGTTCACCCTTGTTCCCAAAGCTTTTTGGAAAGCCTTCCAGAACTGGGATGTGAACCTGGGATCCCTATCCAAAACAACACTAGCCGGTACTCCGTGTAATCGCACTATCTCGTCCAAGTACACCTTCACAATCTCATCAACACCATCTCCTTTCTTGATTGCCAGGAAATGAGCTGACTTGGTCAAATGATCGACCACTACCCAAACCGCATCCTTCTTGTTCTTAGTGGTAGGGAATCCTGTTACAAAATCAATGGTAATGTGGTCCCACTTCCATTCCAGAATGGGTAGACTTTGTAGCAGTCCACTGGGAACCTGATGTTCAGCTTTCATGAGTTGGCAAGTAGGACACTTAGCCACCCACTCAGCTGCGTTTGCCTTCATCCTAATCAAATTGTAGTATCTCTTCAGGTCTAGGTACATCTTAGTCTCACCTGGATGTACTGTGAACTTAGACTTATGAGCTTGCCTCAGAATCTTTTCCTTAAGCTCATTATTGTTAGGAACACTGACCCTCCCATGTACCAAGATGGTACCATTACTCGTTCTTTGGTACGCGGTATGGTCATTACTCGCAACCTTCTCCAGGTTCTCATCCAGCAGTTGTGCTTGTTGAATCCTGGTAAGGAGATCGGTCTGGTCCACTGCTTCCAACTGCAATGGCTCATCACAACTAGCCAGTGTGTTGAGATGTAAGGTCCGTACCATCCTTTCCAGCTCATCCGCTTCTTTCTCAGCTGAAACCTCAGCTTGTCTCTGGCTCAAAGCGTCAGCAACCAAATTAGCCTTGCCCAAATTTGTCTGCTACGCACTCCATCCACCTCCTTTGCCTTAATTTCAACTCTGGCAGATTAAATATGTACTTAAGACTTTGTGGTCGGTGAGGATATGTACCTTTGCTCCGTAAAGGTAAGACCACCAAATCTTCAAGGCAAACACAACGACTACCATCTCCAGATTATGGGTTGGGTAATGACCTTCCTGCTTTTTCAACTGTCTAGAAGCATAAGCTATCACCTTTCCATGTTGTGTCAAAACACACCCCAGGCTCGGTATGCCTCCGGTAGTACCAGAACTGGGGCACTGGTCAACATGTCCTTAAGGGCCGTGAAACTCTTTTCACACTCCCCAGACCATGTGAACTTCACATCCTTACCGGTCAGTCTAGTCATAGGACGAGCTATGCTTGAGAACCCCTTAACATACTTCCGGTAATAGCTGGCCAAACCCAAGAAACTTCTAACCTCGGTAGCAGTCTTTGCTCGCAGCCACTTCTTGATGCATTCGTTCTTCTCTGGGTCCACAAACACACCCTCATCCGAGATTATGTGCCCTAGGAACCCTATACTCCTTTACCAGAAGCTACACTTGCTTAACTTGGCAAACAGCTGCTGCTCCCGCAACCGCCCCAACACCAACCTCAAATGCTTCTCATGGTCTTCTTTGGTCTTGGAATATACGAGTATGTAATCTATAAAGATGATTACAAATTCATCCAGGAACTCTCAGAAGATCCCATTCATCATCTTAATGAACGATGCTGGTGAATTGGTTAGACCAAATGGCATGACCACAAACTCATAGTGGCCGTACCTGATTCTGAATTTAGTCTTCCTGATATCATTATGTCCGATTGGAATCTGATGATACCCTGAGGCTAAATCGGTTTTTGAAAACCATTTAGCACCTCTGAGCTGATCCAACAGCTCATCTATCCGAGGTAATGGTCACTTGTTCTTGATAATAACCATATTCCCTCGATAGTCATTACAAAGCCTGAAGCTACCATCCTTTCTTTTTTCACAAATAGGACTCGTGCACCCCAAGGCGATACACTAGGGTGTATAAAACCATTATCCAACAACTCTTCAAGTTGCTTCTTAAGCTCGGCCATCTCGGCAGGAGCCATGCGGTAGGGACTTTTAGACATTGGGGATGTCCCTAGTTCTAGCTCTATTATGAACAGGTCTGCCCTGTAAGGAGGAATGCCCTGAAGCGTCCGAAACACATCCTCGAACTCTTAACCCGTGGAATCCCGTCCGGGTCACCACCCTCAACTACTTCCTTAGTGGCGATTGTGGCTATATACGCCTCGCAACCTCTCTCCAACATCTGTTCCACTCGGACTGCTGAAACCACTAAACCCCTGGAAGAAGGCTTAATGCCTTGGAACCTGACCGGGGGTCTACACCACCCTCGAAATGCAACCTTCCGCGATGATAGTCCGATGTGGTTAGGGTCCCTACAAAGACCTTATACTAAGTATCTAACCAACCTAAGTTCCAGACCATGCAATTCTACTGAATTTGAAAAGTTTTGACTAGAAACATTACCAGTGATCGCCTGGAATAGTCTAGCCTCATCTGTGTCCTTAGACAACTCGTATACCCGCGGTGTTGACTTCTGCCTACGACTCTGGCCTGACCTGTTAGCCTCTCCACGGTTCTTGTTCAGGTTGTCCTTCAGCTTAGGACACTCGATCTAATGGCCGGTCTGACCACAGTTGTGGCAGCTCCCAGAGTCACCACCAGCTCCCTTGTCCCACCTTGGACAGTCCCTAGTTGCATGGTCCATCTTGCCACACCTAGTACAAGCTCCCTTGGCCTTCCAACACTCGCCTCCATGGCGTGTTCCACAATGGGTAAACTTTGGCCTATCACTTGAGGGTTTACCACCCTCGGCCGAGTCCCTCTTCCTCTTCCGTTCACCACCATGGCTCGTGGAGCTCGGTTGAGACCTAGACTTCTGCTTAGCTTCCTCAGCTAGGTTAGTCTCCAGCAATGCCAAGCGTTCCACCATCTCAGTAACTCAATAGAACACCTGGACCAAAGCATAGGTGCGGAGCTCGACCTTAAGGCCTCGTATGAACCGACGCATCTGAACTGCCCCGTCCTCCAGCTCACGTCCAACATAACGTCTCAGGCTGTTGAACTCCTCCTCGTACTCCCGCACTGATCTGCGGCCCTGAGTCAGCTCCAGGAACCTATATTCCAGACAGTTGCATGCCTAAGCTGGAAAGTACTTGTAGTTTAACTCCTCCTCGAAGTCCGAGAACTTGGTGATGGTCCCGTTGGTCTTCTTGTCCACGGCCAACCACCAGTTGTGGGCATCACCTTCCAGGAAGTGAATGGCAATGTCCTTCTGGTACTCCTCCGGACAACGGGTAGACTTGAAGTTGCGGACCAAGCGGCTCCTCCACTCGTCAGCCTCAATCGGATCAACACTTCCAGCAGAGTGCTTCGTCTTCAGCTTAGAAATGTGCTGCAGCACACTCAAGTAATCCACCTTCTTAGCTCGTCCAGCAGGTGAAAACCTGGGTCAATGCTAGCACCTGAGTTCCCATTAGCTTGACAGCATCAACGACTTCCCTCATGGACGGGTCAGCTAAATCTCGAACCTGGTTCACCTCAGCCTGGTCAGCTCATGCACCTCTACCAGCTAGGTTTCCAGCTCCTATGTTTTAAGATTCAGCTCCGTCCTACTGCTCCAGCCTATCCTGAAGCTCCATGTTGTCCACGGCATTCTCCAAAGGGACCGAGGGGTCCGCCTGAACTCTGGTTTCCTTGTTCACTAGCTCATCTCTAGCCGGCAACGTTTGGAAATGATCGCACCTTCTTCCCTTGCGGTTTCGGAGGTTCCAGCTGCCTCCTTTCCCTTCTTGGATTTTGACTTCTTGGTAACCTTAGAACATTAAACACAAACACAAAACATTAGTTCCGGAGTGTACCAAACATAAGGAACCTCATATAATATATTCTAAATTACAGAAAACCTAAGACCAAACCGTGAGACCCAAGCCGGATGTGTGATTAACAAATAAAACCCCCAAATCCTAGAATCAAGCATGCTCTGATACCAACTTGTAAGACCCGATCCTGGTCCTTTGGACCCTAACCAAACCAAGGCCTTAACCTATATGTTTCTATGATTAATTCTGGTTTTAAGTCTATATATTTCTAAGTCATTTTCAATGTATTGAGGTTCATGCAATCAGAGTGAACAATCTAATCATATAAGGGGCAAACAGATTGTATAAATAAAAATCAGAGTGAAACAAAGTATTCATGTGATTCGTTTTGCACTATAGGCTAACATAAGATCATAAATAAAACAAAACTAATCCCATATCCAACACATCCATCACGGCTAGAGTCTTCACGTCCCCTTGGCTTTGCCACGGTCATTTACTGCACCTGAAATCACACAAGCACAATCACATATAGTCATAATCCGATAACCTAATACACAAGACTGACAATTGCATGGTTCCGAGCCAAGTCTAGGTTCCTGGCCCAAATCTGACTCTTTTCAAAAGGGGTCTAAAAATTACATAAAGACCATGATAATTCATGATAAATCACAACTAAGAGGATGGTGTAATCAGATTCCACATAACCGGCCCCGGTCCTATAGATTTTGACTAAACCGACCTAAACCCTCAAAAATGAGAATCAGCTAAATCAACTTCAAATCCAAGTCTGATTGTTCCTAAAACTCTTATAATCATAAAACTAATGTGCGCAAGGAATTAGGGGTTTTGGTCACCCGAAAACCAGCCTTGGATCGAAAACCCTATCTCGGCCTAAAGCTGCCTTTTAACCGGCCAAAGGGCATGGTTTAAGGCTCGTGTGTCCCTGTCCCTTCCACGGTCACGAACAGAAAGAGATGAAGAGTTGGTGATGATATAAAACAGGGATGGATGCAACCGGTTTCCCATTTCCCACAAACCAACTCGGATCCAACCGCATGGCCATGGCAATGGCTTTCTCGGTTCACATCACTAACCTTAGCCACGGTTTCTTCTTGGCCTTGTTCCTTTTGCTTCTTCTTATCCTTCTCACGATCCTTCTTCCTGGTATCCATCTTCACGAGATTTGATCTCCATGAACACACACACCAGAAACCAACAAAATCTTCTCTGTTCTCACCAAAACATGTTTCTCTCTCTCTCTTTCTTTGTCTCTGTATTTTTGCAGGGTTTCGCCTGGGCAAGGTGATGAGATTTTCGTGGCCTAAGACCCTAATTTTATAAATAGAGGTCTTTCCAGATTCCCTGGGACAAAAATGCACCAACCGGATAGGAGAAAGCCACATACCGCTCCCCTTTGCACCTTTTCGCATGCAACCGACCAACTGCTCATTTTAGGCGTGTGGGCTGATTAACAAAAGGTCCATTACCTTTGTCAGGGCCCATAGCCCATGTAACAAGACACAAGGCCCATCCCCCAGCAACCTACTACCTAACCGAGCCTCAGTCCCACCTCGGTCCAGCCGGCCAAGACTCCAACACTCCACCGAGCTGAGTTGAGCTGAGTTACAGCTAGTCCAGCTGGGTGAGCTAGTCCACCAGCTCCTAGGAGCTTACCAACTTTTTTTGAGCTACCTTTGAGTGTCTCCTACCTGGTTGAGCCCCTACCAAGCTGTCCCAAGCTAGTGGAGCTTACCTGCATCCTTGTCCAGCTCCCAGCTTGTTTCCTTCTTATTTTGGCTAAGTCTCAGTTTCCTGATGTACTTAACCCCTTCCCCGGACCATGAAACCTTCATGGTTTGGTCATAAGACCTTTATGGTACGTCTGCCCATACCATGATCCGTGCCCAATGATCCTATCTAGGATCACGGGTGTTACATGCCATACCTTTAAGCTCGCCAAACCAGCGAGCTGACCAAGTTGTTTGGCCCGATACCGGCCAAGCCGAACCTTATCATCCGCATAACCAGGACACAAGGAATATAACCCTCAACTTGATCATACTCTGAACCGCGATCGAAACATCTCTCATTTCGTCTCAATCCGTATTATCGTTTGGACTTTATAATAAAAACCGCTAAAGACTTGTTTTCTCATAAAGACTCGAGTAAATCGTATAAAACGACAGCGGTCAAACGAAACCCCAATGATTACCAAACTATTTTCTGCAGGAGAAGATAAATGTCACGTTTTGGGATAAATAAAAGTTTTCTAAGGATAAATATGAAGATCAAGATAAATGGAAGATTTCCGATAGACACGTCTTTTATATCTATCTTTTATATATATTCAATTTTTTTACTTCTTTTGTGTTATGTCTTACTTAGCAATATCTGAGTAATTCACTCGTTAGATTTAGGGTTTAAGTAGGTTAAGGATATTAGCTCCCAACTATAGGATTGCTAGTTGTGATACTTATTGATTAGGATTGTTCTTAAGGTTGTTTCTATGAGATTGTCACCTAGAAACCTGAACTTAGGAATTAGGATGTATTGATCTGACGCTTATTGATCGACGCTTCTATTGATCTGACGTCCCTCAGTCGGGCCAGCCTTGTTGGATCTCTAGTTATTGTTAATTGCCTCATCTTCAAACATGTGAAAGCTGCAGAACTTGTTCTGAATATGTTGAGCTCTGATGTATCATGGAAACAACTGTCTGCACCTATAGAATTATAATCTTCTTAACCTGAATAAAAACCCTAAATGTAACTCTTTTATTTTAAGCTTCAAAACCCCTCAATTCTCATTAGTAGAGTGAAAACTCTTACTAATCCCAATTGTTTACTTTAAATTATGTTTTTAATTTATAAATCCATAACTTAGCTTTTATAATAAATTAGATTTAATTGGTTCCCTAGCTCCTCGCGATTCGATCCATATGTACTACAGTGAATCTCTTATTTGAGAGAGTAAATAACTATATAGGGTAATTTGAGTGAGGTAAATGCTCGATCGGATACGATGGCAGAAGAACAACGAACACAGGGCGGCGAAAACGTTAAGAGAGAAAACGTTAAGAGCGAAAACGTTTAAACTAAAACTTTGCCAGCAAACGCTACTGCAGTTAACACTGATGCTAACACTGATGCTAACACTGTAGCGTTTCAGGAAATACTCTCGGCCTATCAAAAGACGACGGATGAGCAAGACAAGCTGATCGGATCTCTCGCAAAACAGGTTCAAACCATAACCGCGAAGACCAAGGCTGTCCGCCCTCATGGAACCACAAGGATCCGCGGAAGAAGACTCAAATTCACGACTCATATGGATCGTCCCAGAACCGAGCAGGGTAATCTACCGGGGCAAGCCTCCGAAAAAGAGAACCCTAACGCGACACAAAAAGAATCAGAAAGATCTCCTTCCCGTGAATAGGAGGCCGAGGACGAAGGTGTCGAGCAGGTTAATCTGGACACAAGCGACCAATCTGACCCATCGGAGGAAGACGCTGACGTTCATCCAAGGAGAAGGAAGAATCATGATACCCTGCTCGAATGTTCTCCCAAACACTCGTTAATGGACGACGAGGAAGATCTCTACTGCATGAAACATGCGAAAACGGCTGAGGAACAATCTCAGCTCACTCGCAGCAAACACCGACGGGTCGGAAAACTGCTGGTGACCCGACTGAGATTTGCGATCTCCCTGAAAACACCACTAAAAAGGCCACAGCGTTAAAGGCAGCGAAGTCTCAAATTCACGACGCAACTAGCACCGCGCCCGAAATAGATCGATTGCTATACGAGTCTCAAAAATTCCCTTTACGGCTCGCATCACCGAAATCAAGCTGCCTGATCCCGGAAAGCTTAAAGTTCCGACTTAGATTGTGACGACTGATCCCAAAGTGCACCTGCAGGCCTTGCAGATCACTATGGGACGAGCCAATCTTAAAGAAAGTGAAAAGAGCACGGACTATTGCTGCCTCTTTGTCAAAAACATAGAGGGGGCAGCGCTCAAGTGCTTCTCTCAACAAAAACGAAATTCGATTGAGAGTTTCCCCAAGCTTGCCTCGGAGTTTCTCAAACAGTACTTCATGTTCATAAACAGAGAAACTTCAGACTCAGACCTCTGGATTTTGACCCAGAAAGAAGACGAGACTCTCCGCGACTTCATGAGCAAGTTCAAACTCATCATGTCTAGGTTTAGCGGAATAAGCGATAGAGAAGCCATCGACGCACTAAGAAAGTTGCTCTGGTTCAAATCAAAATTTAGAAAATGGATAACTCTCGAGAAGCTGCGTACGATCCATGACGCGATCCACAAAGCTACCAATTACATAACAATATAAGAGGAGAGTAAAATCATTTAGGAACAACATAAGCCAACAAAGACAACTGCCGATGACGCTGCGTCCGAGCAGAAGTTTAAAAATAAAAACCCTCATAATGAAAACTACATCCATCACGAGGGACATGATCTCCAAGGGGCGCATAACTACGCCATAAATTCTGGATTAGAGCAAGGTCGAACTACGGGGAATACGTGGACTAGGAATTCAAGTTACGACGAGAATGCCTTATGTGACTTTCACCAGACCCGCGGTCATTCAACCGTAAACTGTAAAATTCTCGGTGCAAGGATGGCTACAAAACTGCTCACAGGAGAACTCTCTGGAGTATTCAGCGTAAAGGACATTATCCGTGACACAGTCCGCCCTCCGAAAACCAATAGGAACTCGCATGCAGACACTTCGCCTCAAGGAAACTAAGCAGGCGAGAAACACGGACGAGAGACGCGGGTGAAGACAAGACGAGAGAGGAAACAATGCTAACCGCCAGAGGGTCAACATGATCATCGGCAAGTCTCAATAGTGCAGCGATACGATCTTGTCCATCAAGTCCTACTAACGGAAAGCCGAAGCAGGATTCAACTGGTCGACGCCATCGCATGACGCTCCAAGTGGTGTATTCTCCTTTGGAGGCCGACACCTCTGGCATCGACCAACCCTCTTGTCATTGAGCTAGTCATAAGTGACTTTGAGGTCGCCCAAATCCTTGTGGATACCGGAAGCACCGTTAACATAATCTTGTGCGACACTTTGACGCAAATGGAAATCGGACTAATAGAGGTCGAACCGACACCAAAACCGTTGACCATTTTCTCTGGCGAAAAGTCCATGACTCTCGTATCGATCAGACTCCCGATGGCCGCAAAAGAAGTAACCAAGATCATTACCTTCACGGTTGTCGATCGTCCGGCCATCTAGAACGTGATCATGGGCACGCCTTGATAAACTTCAAGAAAGCAATCCTATCATTAAACCAAAACGGGCAAAATTAACTCCACCTATTGTGGAAAACAATCCAAATATGGCGGGCCCCGTAACGGTGGAGAAACAACAAGTTTCCAGAAGAAGACACCAATCCAGCGACTAAAGCGATCGACGCGTCTACAACAACCAAGTAAACACACTCGCACCAACAACTAGAACTACGAGATGACTTGATTCTTGGAATGGATACGTAGGAAGCTCGCCTAAACACGAATTCAACTATCCCCCTCTCTAAAAGGGGGAGGGGGAGTGGGTGCATATACGAGTATTCGTATACTCCCATATTTTAAAATATTCTCTTTTATTCTAGATTTTTGAAACATTTCAATAAAAAAAAAGTTAGAATACTACCGAATGTCTTCTCGAGAAACAAGTTACAAACACTTGGTCGTTCCGACCAAAAACTTATATATCGCAACAACAATATTTCGAAAAGAACCGAAGTGACGTCGCTTAAAATCTTAAAGAAGTATTCGTAAATCCACCCGCGAATATAAAACCACGAACGCTTGTCGATATGCCCTGCCGAGCACACCTGTCGTCTTAAACAATCGCATTCGACCCACTGGTCCTTTTACATCCAACTAGGATAAAATAGCGCACTATAAAAGAAATCCAATATTTTGGCCAGCACCTTCGGGGTTGCTCGATTTCAATCAGACAATTCATATTTGCCGAGAACCTATCGCAGACTTTAAATCGATACGAAATCAGGTTATAATCGCAACAGGCAAAACGAAATCTGATTAGTCAACGCAAAGCCTTAAAACGGAAAGTAAACCTAGGTCTTGCCCTAAATCAAGCACACTAGTCTCTAACATCTCAAGGCATGATATGAGATCCTAAAGGCATGTCTCTTCACCCACATCTAAGCATGCACAAAAAATCGAAACATTCCGATACGAGTGAAATGAATAGGATGATCCACACAAAGAGTTAGATACGAGACGACAACTCGTACTCTTCCCTTTACACTTAACAAAGAAACGAGTTCATACTTAGAAAAACTACATTAAATTAAATCATAAGTTTGGTACATGCCGCCCAGCGGGAGGGATTCAAAGCTACCAACGGCCAGTCTCGATAAAGACATAACAATAACACGAAACGATTACATCTCAAACATAAATCGAGACCTTCATTCCTCGGATCTAATGTACCAGGACGTGGAGCATTGGCCGACATTCAATCAGGCCCCGGCCGATCGAACCGTCACACTCGTCCGAGATCTCTGGCCCGATGGGATCCCACTGCGCCCACATCCTTGCTTCAAGATCAAGAAGCTGAGACTGCTTCTTCTCCTTCCTATCCAAACGCGCCTTTTGCTTAGCATACTCCTCCGCATATGACTAATCCCTGAATTGAGTAAGGTGTAATCCGCCAAGCACACCACGACACTCACGATAGTCGCCAATGGTCCAATGTACATCCTGACCCTCAAGTATTGGGTCGCAAACCGCTCACGGCGAATCTTCACCATCTCAATGATTTCTCTCTTGCCCTCCCTGCAAGCTAGGCGAACCTTTTTCTCAGACAGCTCCATCACACGACGAGACTCCGCCTCGTACTCGTCTCTCATACGGGCAACTTCTCTCTAAGCCCACACTTGAGCATTGTTGGTGTCAAAATCGGTCACAACGGAATCAATGACTGAAAATCTCCACAAAAATAGGAAAACGTTTTATAAAATACGAAAAAGTGTTTTATAATTCTAACAACTTTCCAAACAAAGGAAATCCGCGCGAAACTTGGAAGATGTCATATCGGAAAAACAAATGAAATAATATCCGATTACACGATTTCCCAAGTTAAGCAAAAATCGCATGAACCAGCACTACGAGCATGGTTCGACCAAACCAGTTCGACGTATGACTAGCCGAACCAGCCGTGCGGTGAGCTGAACCGACTGGTTCGGCTTGCCGTACGTCGAGCTGTCTGTCCTGAGCTTTCTTATGTGTACTCCCGATGTGAAAAGTTCGTCCGTCGACTCTGACCGTGCTCTGAACCATGGTCGGAACGTCTCTTGTTTCATCTCGATCCGTTTTACCAATCAAGTTTTACGATAAAAACCGTAAAGTCTCGTTTTCTCGTAAAAACTCGAGTAAATCGTGTAAAACGGCAGCGATTAGGCGAAACATCGTATATTGTCTAAACTACGCGGTTAACT
The DNA here is from genome assembly GCA_014822095.1 of Diplotaxis tenuifolia. Taxonomy (NCBI): domain Eukaryota; kingdom Viridiplantae; phylum Streptophyta; class Magnoliopsida; order Brassicales; family Brassicaceae; genus Diplotaxis; species Diplotaxis tenuifolia. The sequence goes on along the minus strand of JABAYD010006091.1, from coordinate 2,853 downwards.
TGAGTTCGTATTACGAGAACATCATCGCATTAGGAAACGATCTCGTCCAAAAATCGTTAACGGTTTTTATCGCAAAACGGTCCCAAAACCTCTAAATCGCGATAAAAGTCCATCTACGGTTTAGGCGACGTATAACCCAAAGATGCAATGACGGTTTAACCATTTACTCGCCGAAAAAAGATAAATGTCAAGTTTGGAGATAAATAGAAGATTTCCGAAGATTTAAGGAAGATTTCCGAGGAGAAATGGAAAGATCGAGATAAATGGAAGATTTCCGATAAACTCAAATCACGGCGAAAATGAAGAACCAAACCGCCTAAGGAGGAGTATATAAGCAGAAGGCCAAGGACAGAAGCAAGGGAAACGATTTTCATAACTCTCTGCACTTAGAAACTTAGGCTTATTTTCTCGACAAGTTCGGTTTCTATGACTGGCACTCAATGACTAGACGAACTCGCCTAGGCAGTTCGATCTATTGTCCAGCTCTACCAATTGAACTACGTTCGGCTTGATCCTCGAAAGGGGTACGTAGGCAGCCTTCCATAAGGTTCAGTCTGAAATCAATCTAAGCCTTTTTCTTATCTTTTACGTCTTTTGTTATTGAGCTTCGATGCAACTAGGTTTAGGGTTTTATGTTGCTAGAACTAGGAAACTCGCTGACGCCCCTTGCGGCCAAAGCCTTTTGTAATCTCTTGTAATGATCGCAACGCTCTTGCGCTAAATAAGATCTACTTTCTTTATAATTTCGTTTTGTCCTTCTTTTCATACTTTTCCGCATTTATTTTGGTTACCTCTGGCGAATTAGGGTTTTCCTAAGTTTCCTTATCTTACAAAAATCGACGGTGCGAATTTCGGTTCCAACAGCTTGGCGCTAGAAGGAGGGGGGGGTCGGATTACTCTTACTCAAAGCCCCAAAACGCTTGACCAAAGCGATATCTGGGAAGTATGAAAGACGAACTTGCAGTACACACTGCTCCTATGGCCAACGCTTATGCAAACGCGTTAGTTCACGACAAAATCGAAAAACTAGCCGCAACACTTTTCCGTGGAAAGAGCGCAAAACGAGCTCGTGATTTCTCCATATAAACAAAAAGGGAAACGATAATACCTATAAAACCCCGCAAACAAAATCGGAGATATCTCACCGTGCGAGGGTTTTCACCAAAAAATGTTTCCAAAACCTTTTCAGAAAAACAAAACTCGCTCTCCTAGAAAACTGCGAAAAAAACCCTAGGAACACGCGGGAACACGCTGGGTTACTCGCGGAAAAACCCTAGATTACTCGTAGCAAAAAGGGAGTGTCGCGAATCGGAAACACAACGTCCAGCTCGCCAGCGGGTGAGCTGGACCAGCCCTCGAGATTCTCTCTCGATTCTCGATCGCACAGCTTTTTGTTTCGTATCAATCGGAGTTTCCGTTGAGAGTTTATGATGAAAACAAGTCAGCTCGACGAATCGAGATTGTCCGCGTCAGCTCGCCGTACGACGAGTTGGACCAGTCCTCAAGCTTCTCTCTCGATTCTCGATTGCACAGCTTTTCATTTTGTCTCAATCGGAGTTTCCGTTGAGATTTTACGACGAAAACAAGTTAGCTCGGCGAATCGAGATGGTCCGCGCCAGCTCGTCGTATGGCGAGCTGGACAGGCTCACCCAGCTCGTCGTACGGTGAGCTGGACCAGTCCTCAAGCTTCTCTCTCGATTCTTGATCGCACAGCTTTTTGTTTCGTCTCAATCGGAGTTTCCGTTGAGATTTTACGACGAAAACAAGTAAGCTCGGCGATTCGAGACCGTCCGCACCAGATCGTCGTACGGCGTCAGGACAGACTGATTCGGCTCGCCGTACGTCGAGCTGTCTGTCCCGAATTTCCTTCCGTGTACTACCGACGTACGGCAGCTGGACAGACACACTCAGCTCACCGTACGGCGAGCTAGACAGGCTCACCAAGCTCGCCGTATGGCTAGCTGGACAGATACACCCAGCTCGCCGTACGGCGAGCTGGATAGATACTGGACAGGCACACCCAGCTCGCCGTATGGCGAGCTGGACAAGCACACCCAGTTCGTCGTACGGATAGCTGGACAGACACATCAGCTCACCGTACAGCGACCTGGACTGCTCCTCAAGATTCTCTCTCGATTCTCGATCGCACAGCTTTTCGTTTCATCTCAATCGGAGTTTCCTTTGAGAGTTTACGACGAAAACAAGTCAGCTCGACGAATCGAGATCGTCCGTGCCTGCTCTCCATACGGCGAGCTGGACAGGCACCAGCTAACCGTACGGAGACCTGAACCGCTCCTCAAACTTCTCTCACAATTCTTGATCGCACAATTTTTCGTTTTGACTCAATCGGAGTTTCCGTTGAGAGTTTACGACGAAAACAAGTTAGCTCGATGAATCGAGATTGTCCGCGCCACCTCGCCGTAGGGCGAGCTGGACAGGCTCACCATCTCTCTGTACGGCGACCTGGATCGCTCCTCAAGCTTCTCTCACGATTCTACATCGCACTGCTTTTCATTTTGTCTCAATCGGAGTTTCCGTTGGGAGTTTACGAAGAAAACGAGTCAAACGATTCGAGATTGTCCACGCCAGCTCGCCCAGCGAGCTGGACAGGATCACCAGTTCGCCGTACGGCAACCTGGACTGCTCCTCGAGCTTCTATCTCGATTCTCGATTGCACAGCTTTTCGTTTCGTCTCAATCGGAGTTTCCATTTAGAGTTTACGACGAAAACAAGTCAGCTCGACGAATCAAGATTGCCCGGATCAACTTGCCAGTGGACGAGTGGACATGCTCACCCAGCTCGCCCAATGGCAAGTTTGAACACTCCTCGAGCTTCTCTCTTGAATCTCGATCG
>JABAYD010006089.1:0-10866 GCA_014822095.1 Diplotaxis tenuifolia | reverse complement strand
ATATCTACAAAAATATCAAAGCATCGTAGCCATCAGCTTGTGGACCCTGAAAATGACATCATCATCATGGATTGTTGTTGGTGTTGTCCTCTCTTATGACCTATCAAACCAACAGCTGAAGAAACCCCATTGAGCTGCACCGACCCTTTTGCTTCAGACGACACTCTAGAAAAGGATGAATGTCGTGTGATTCTAAGCTGCTTTTGCTCGGCTTGTCTAAAACGCGCTTCTTGCGTATAGCTGAAGAGGAGCTAGCCCTGAGTTAGTTGATGTTCTCCATAGCTACTCTTGTCTGAACATTCGTCAACGTGGTTCTTCTGGTAACCGTATGCTCTTGGTTTGCCTTCCATGTTTCCTGTTACTGTTAACAACTTCATATTTTTCTGGGAACATTCTAGGCCGATGCTTCTTGCTTGTGACCCAACAAACATATGTTCCTTTCTCGCCACAGGCTGGATAATTTTGAATATCTTCCTTGATTTTGCTGATGCCTTTGAAACTTCTTATGTATTGAAACGTGCTAGAGAACATGGACTGATCTTCACAGTTTGTGTTTTGTCTTCCAAACCGAATCGTCATAAGAGAATCATACAGCCTGAAGTTCTGATTGAACGAAACCATATCAAAACTCTCAGTGTGAACACTGAATCAGCCTTCAGACGTTGTCTGAAAGTGGCGGTAAACATTCACTGATGCGGTCATGACGGTTAGCTTAAAACTGAGAAAAAAACATTAAGCATCAACAAACGGTTTCATAATAGACCATTCAAAGCGATTCGATGAAAATCAAAGTTATAGAGTTATGAATGTCAACACTGGAATACTGCAAAAATACTATAATTATGAGATTCAATATTGGAATAACCTTCGTATAAAGCAGGAGCATGTCCGCACCCATCAATTCTCCACCACGTCTGAGTTTCCTAGTTTCCCAGCCGCACCATCAGAATCTCAACAACCGTACCAAAATGGTGGAACAACAGAGTCCGCCTTCAAATCACCAAAAAGACCAAATGTGTTAGCCATAATTCTGCAAATATGTTATTTGGATTATCACTAAATGTGAGGATGATGGTGTTCAAGGGATGCATGGTTTTACATTTTAATAGATGGACAATCACCGCATAGAGGATTTATATTAATATCAAGCAAGGCTTTGATTCCACTAAATCATCTTATCCTTGAGACAAAAATCAATGTTTTTTAATCAAGAAAGCGATTTTATTATTGCCTTTGGCCTTGATAACGTTACCTGAATAGGGTTCTTCTTGCCCTGTGATGATCCTGAGCTAGCTTCACATCTGAGGAAACCGTGGAGTCTCGTTTGAAAGATGGTTTTGAGAAGATCGTGGATGATGGATCTGATAAAGTTTAAGATGGTGAATCTCTGTTAGATTGCTTGATCCGTAGGAATAAGATGAAACATCTCGATGAAAACCCTAGAGTAGTGGAGGTGTGATATCGCAACAGCGGAGAAAATAAAACAGGATAAAATAAAAAAAACGACGCATGATAAGACGAAACGTAGTGGGGGAACGTGACTACGATTTGAAGCCCATAGACAATAATAATACGACCCATAACAAAGAAGATGGACATGTGGACATAATGACGTGGCATCCAACGTGGCATGCCTTAGAAGGAGAAAACACACAAAATTATATAGTAGACTAGGGTCGGTCCGCCCTACGGACGGGATATACTTTGCATATAACGTTGGTAACTAATTTTTATGGTTTTGTAGTTTGTATTGTAGGTTTGCATTGCATGTATGATGGTGTAATTTGTATTTTAGAAAATTAGGAGGGGTGGGATTATATGTAATATAATTTAGTTTGGTCTGTTTATGGATAACTTCATTATATATATGTACTGTTTGTGTCAGTAAACTATCATTTGTTTATTGGGAGGGAGGGGGTGAGTATATAGTGCAACAAATGTGTTTTTGTAAATTCTACTTCTTCTTTATATTAATCTCTGTGTTATTAATTTCAAGGCGGAATCCATTTTTACCTGTCATGATCGTTGTAGTGTTATTAGTCTTTTTGTTGTTGTAGTGTTTGTGATTTGAAATTCACAGTTTCTTATTTCCTTGTGTATTATATATTTGTTACTTAATTTATTATTAACATGGATTAACACATTGGGTAAAAAAAGGTTATTGGATATAATTTTTGTTGACCGGTGAAAAAAAGAGCAAAATGTTCTTTTATTTTTCTTGGAAAAAAAAGCCTCAGTGTGACTGAGTTATTCTTTCATATGTTGCTTCTCCTGTAATCAATCCCGCGTAGTTAGAACACCTCCAACGTTGGTTTTTATCCCAATATCTCTAACACTAAAAACAATAAAAAAAAAAATAGAGAAAGAGTATCAGACAACATCTCAACAGAGAAGGTATTAGAATCGGTTTTACATGCTTTTGTATAGATTTCACCATCTAATAGGTTTATTTTTTAAATAAAAATAAAAAATAACAAAGCTACGCAGAGTATTAACTTAAGATCTTCTAAGTTGGATGGATCTATATCTTCTGTTGTGTAGTAATTACTTGGGTATTGTGGTAGGCTCGTAACTCAAAACGTATGTATCTGACGGGATTCTTAAATTTTCAATCCTGAGTCATTATTGCTTATTTAATTATGCTTTATTACTTGTGATGAATTAATGCAATGATGTGTTTAACGTATCTGGACACTTTTTACCTCCACAAACTTTAAATTAAAAAAAAAATTGGATATATTAAAGACACAAACCTAGATAAACTCTCTCATGGACATTCTGATGAACCGAAAGCATGACTCATATCCGTGTGACCAATGAGATTCGAACCCGAGTACCGTACTTCGATTTTGTGATATGGAACCTCGTGTTAGTAGCTTATGAGTGATTAAAATACATCTTTATATATGTAGATTTCCATGCTTAAGATATTAACATTTGTAAAATACTATATTTCAGTTGATTGTGTAATGATGGTTTTTTTCCATTAAGTGAGATACAATATTGAATTAAGTTGACGAAGTTTATTATTATGGGGTGTTAATATTATTTAAGTGGACAATTTTACCAAATATGGGGCTGGCTAAGATTGTTTGGGCCTAAAAACGTTAGTGATACTATTAATCGGTCTATTTTTGTTGTTGTGTCGAGTTCATATGCTTGTTCTAAGAGTGTCGTCAAAGTAACTTTTTACTTGGAAACTTTAGAGTATTTCAGATATACATTTTCTTTTGAACGACTTCATATATATCTATATGTTTTCTTCTAAAGTGAAAAAATTATAATATACATGTATGTTCTAATGTATAATTCCACAATGAAGCTCGTATATTTTTAAAGAAAATATAGAAAAACTACTTTTATGTATATATATATATATATATAGGGATAAAATAACATTTTATAATATTTTTTCAAAAAAAAATAAAAAACCATTCGGAATTTATAAGCATGGTAGCATAAATTAATTTCAACATATATGTTATATGTAATTATTCTAGTTAATTTTAGTATTTGTTTTTAGTTCTTTTGTGATCATTTAAATGTTTTTAGTTCACATATATGTGTTTAACATATACACGGGTGGATATTCCTTTGGTTAAGTGAGACTGAATGCAAGAAGAAACAAAAGAGAAAGAACCAATCTGCAAATTGGTATAATTAACTTAAGTTGTTTATCAGATCGAGTAAAAACAAAAGAGAAGGAATGTATATTAAAGCACTTGATTATAACATAGATTATACATAACAGAACTTCGAGAAGAGACAATATGAAGCTTTTCTGTGTTTTTATTTTTTTGCTCACTCGTGTAAATTTGTTTACATGCTTTTGTCAGTCAATATGATGTGTCTGGGGCAAAGGCTGCTGACACAGGAAGCCTTCTCGCTGCTTTTGCAGAAGCTGTTCTCATTGGTCTTGAAAAGAACATGTTTCTCTAACCTTTTTTTTTTTTGTCTATCCGAGCTTTTTAACAGCAACTTAAATCGCAAAATGAGCAAAACATCTTTCATGCTTCCTTTGTTGCAGTGACGTTGCGGAAATGGTGAGCTATGAACCGTTCTTTGTAAACACAAACTATAGACTGTAACTCTCATTCTGTTGTTATAATTACCCAGGAAGCTAACTCAACAACAATCTCAAAATCTTGAATTGGATTCAGGTGGAAACCAGATGCAGTAGGTTTCAGTTCCTCTTATCTATATGGTACTCCTAGCTATTGGGTCCAATGACTCTTTGCAAAGTCTAGCGAATCATCTCGTCTCAAGGGAAACTCTTCAGCTCTTGTCGAGGCTGCATTCTCCTGGAAAAAAAAAATATCCAAGATTACATACGCATTAAGGTACAGCGAGAAAAGAAAGTAACTTAAGCCCTCATAACAGCTTTGACTGAGTTTCCTCTTCTGACTGGTTAAATCTGATTTGATTATTGCAGGTTGTGCAGCATGAAAGCTTGCTAGATAAGGCTGCTCGCATGTATTCAAGACATGTAGTCTTCTCGGTGAAGTTAATGGCGCCGGTGGAATCTACCACCACCTTTCTATAGAAAACATGACATTTTAATAAAATAAGCTTGCACAAACAGAGCTCAATCATCAAAGTTATAATAAGGCAAGACAAATAGATATTTAAAAAAAAAAAAAAAAAAAACAGATCATAACATTGATAAGAAACGGATCTACTAATCTTAAACAGGTCTACAAATGTTTCTAGGCTAGTCGCCGGATGAAATGATAAATCAGGGTTTGAGATCCTCTGCAATTGAAGCTGAGATGGCTGTTGGTAGTGAGCTTAAAAGGTCGTGTCGGTGGATAGATGAACACCGCTCACGTTATAGAGGAAGCTTAGACACGAAAAGAGAGGGAGGTAATCGTGGTTGGACCACCGGTGATCAATGGTAGCCGAGACAGCGATGACATGAGAAGTCGCGGAGTGCCATGGCGAGGAGTCAAGGTCACTGAAACGAATAAGATAAGAAAAGATGTTCGCAAGTTAATCGGATTGAGAAGATAATTTGGAGAGGAGGATGTCTAACCTTTTTATAGTCGCAGGTACATAAGAAAACCTCACATTAAATGTTAAATCATGGTGGATGGAGTTAAGAAAGGTTTTAAGGCCAAGTATCTGATATCAGAAGTGGTTCGGTTGATGAGGAAGAAGATCGAACGACGTGAGAGAAATCTCTACGAACAGATTCATCACGTTGACGGCGCCGACTCATTCTCTCAACATCGGAGTGCAAAAGTGTGGCCAACCCTAATGGGCTGGTGAATCTACTAAACTTAAGGCCCATGTTAGATCAAAGTCCACGTAACATAGAGTAAATGAAACGCCGCAGATCGCATTTCATTGCCTCATGGCACGCTCAGGGAAACTTATTTAGTGAGCTTCGATAATACCTAAGAGTGAAGGTCAGCCCGACAATAAATGTCTTCGTTAAAATTTAATTAGTCGTTTTGTGAGATTTAATTTAAGGTTATGCACGTTAATTTAATTAGGCTTGTTTAGCTAAGTTATAAAACGACTGTGTTTTATTATAATAGCATTAGATTATAATTATTGAGAAAAATTTAGGGCTAAGTACAAAATGTATTTTCCATTTAATAGATTAAGAGTAAGATAAAGTATGTTATTGTTAGAAAATAATGTCTATGCGCATATACTTTTCTGGTTTATTGTTAAACTATATTTATACTATGTATATATCACCCTTAATTTTATAGATACTTTTGTAACAATCTTGGCTATTGTATAAAAAATTGTATTACGAATTATTATGTGGATATCAATTATAAGTCCATAAATTCATATTCTAGAAAATTTTAAATCCTATAATTGTATTCGTATATATGTATTTTTATCTATGGACAATGGCGAATCTAGAATAAAAATTTAGTGGGGGTATAAAATAAATAAAATGTTAGTATAAGCGCAGGAGGGGCTTTGAACCATAGTTTAGAGGAGTCAATCATAAGATTAAAACTAATTGTGCTATGAGAATCTATATATTTCTTGTGTAGATAAATTTATTTGCAGAGTTTTGTGGAGCAGCTGCGTCCTCCCAACCCAACGTAGATTCACCACAGTCTATGGAATAAAAATAAGAATAATCACTTCTCTTTTTCTTTTGATTTACAACATTATGAAACTATTAGTCAATTTAAAATATTTGTCAACTTTATATACATCTGCCTCTATATGAATCATGAATGCCTTATTTAGCCTCCTTTAAGTGTATTGAGAAACTTCAGACAAGTTTATTATGGAACAAAATATTTTAGTGTCAGGTAACGATTTAGGGAATATGTTGAAAAAAATAAATCATGACGTAGACGAAAAAAAGTCCTATCATGCAAAATAAATTACATCCAAGTCACTTTTTATTGTCAAACGTCTAATTCTCATTAATTTTTATCACCAATCAAAGTGTTATATCACATATAACATTTTGATTGATGAAAAAAGGTGAGATAAATTAGACGATTCATACATAGGATGAAGGCAACCAGAGCCGGCTCAAGTGTATACTGGCCTCCCAGGCAAAAATTAATTTTGTACATTATATTTAATTAAAAACAAATATTTGGGTCCTCATTGTTAAAGAAAAAAATAAAATTTGGATCATTTTTCAACATTAATTTATCAAAATTTTGGATGAGCCCTGAGCGGATGCACTGTTTGCACTCTCCCTCAGCTGGCCCCGAAGGCAGCTATTGTTCATATATGAGAATGCAAAAAAAATATACTAAGAATTCAGAAAAACAAACTCAATTACTGTCTTATAGCTTTTATAGTTATGTTATGAACAATGGGGCTGTGGCGCAGTTTGCTAGCGCGTCGGTCTCATAGCTACTAAGTGATCCGGAGGTCGAGAGTTCGAGCCTCTCTCGCCCCAAATCTTTTTCGCTTTGGCCCATGATTGTCCCAAAACAGAGAAACAGCGAAGCAGATGGAAGTCAACATCATTTGAACACCTTACATATGACCCAACAATATGGGCCTATTGAAGCCCACAATATCATTGTCGTGATTCAAATAGCAAAACCAATGAAAACTGGATAAGGGAACCGGAAACAAATAGCCACATAAACGAGGGTAACTGAGAGCCGTACGGGATTTTGAGGGTTATAAATATTTCGTAGGAATCTATCTAATACTATAAAGAAGGCTTCTCTATCATTTTAGAGTGCCATGTCACTAATAGGAGGATTATGGTGTTGACATGTGGAAGTTCTTAAAACGCGCCGTTTGTTATGATCCGTTTGTATTGGGCTCTAAATTTTCATGGCCGTTATAAGGATCCGGTCCATTATGTTATATGACCAACTCACGCCACAGGATTAGGGTTACCATCCCCTACACCTCTGTCGCCGTCGAGATCGGAGTTCTCCAGCTTTCATGGCGTCGTTTGGTTTTTCTTAACGTTGGGAGCATTGTCAAAGCTCTCAAAGGGGACAGACATAACCTCGGCGGCTCCAGGCGTTTCCCTCCAGAAAGCTCGCAGCTGGGACGAAGGCGTTCCTCCAAATTCTCCACCACACCATTGTCAGATATCTTCAAGGTCAACCCTCTCTCTTTTTTTTTCTCTGGATTTTGATTTGCGGTGTAATCTCAGTTTCTGACATAATGATTGTTTGTTATTGGTTGCAGGGGAAGAAAGTCGTCATCTTTGGACTTCCTGTAAGAAAAGTTTATGTCTTTTAATATTTCTCATGTCTTGATCAGGTTTCTGAGTTATGATTATTGTGTGTACGGAGCTTACACGAGAGTCTGCTCAAATCAGCATGTGCCAAGCTACAAGAGCCACATGGATAACTATCTGACTCCCATTTGTCGATTTGATTTGAAATTCAACTCTGCAACTTTCCCATCATCAAGTCGTCCAATACTATGACCAATATTTTCTACTGGTTCTTATAAGTTGGTCTTCAGAAAAGTCTACCCTCAACCCAAACGCTAAGGTTTTGTTTGCCGTGCCTAGATTATTATGATCCAGTGAACGTAAGATCTGATTTTAATCTAAAAAAATTGTTAACGGGCATAAGGTCTTATTCAGAAATTTAGCTAAACCCCAAACGCAAAGAGTTTCAAACCATCTCCAGTACACGGCCTCAAATCTCCTTAAATCAAGTTTAAGTATCTGTTTTCATGTTTCTGATTCACAAAAAAATGAAACTGCAGGTAGACAGCATTTGCTGGACAACATCCACAACTTTGCCCAAACAAACTTACTATACTCCAAATGGTCCACATGTAGGCAAACATGTTTTTTTCCTTCTTTATATGTATATGTATATTTAACCTTTCCCAAATCGATGATCGTTGTTCAATCTTCTACGTATTAAGACTTGATAGGTAACAAAGTAGTGCGTTTTTTATTGACAAAGATTTGATTATATTAGTCTGAACTTTTAAAAAGCTTAAAATCATATCACTAGAAGTAAATTCAATGGTTAATGAAGATAACAAGGAAAAAGGGAATATATGTATCTAAGGAATGAAACGATTTGAAGAGTCGTCTTACTTGAGATTCAAAATCTAATGTTAGAAAGAAGAGTCCATAACAACTTAGAATCAGCACGGGTTTTAGCAATTTTCGCCTAAGACCACTGTGCGTACAATAATTTCAGCCTACTTCTTTTTGACACTATTCATTGGCATTATTGCACAAATACAATGGATTAGCGACAAGTTTAAAACTAAGTAAAACGAAAATGGACCAATGCTGGAATCGCAACAAAAAATCACTCTACGAAGTCAGAGTAGTATATAAACTACCACGTTAATTGATACTTATAAGTATACAAATTTCCCTTTTAAGTATACAACTTTTTTTTTGGTTTTATCAGGTTTAACATGAATGAAAAAGAATAAATAGAACTAGAGTATTGACTCTTCGTTTACACTTTAGCATATCAGGATTGAGCTTTTCTGGACCAAAACAAAAATTGATAAAGGAAGCAGGTATTTTTTAATTTCCATTATTGGGTTAGTTCTTTGATATGGTTCTACAAGTGTTGTTTTTCTATAAGAAAAATATATTTTTTCTTCTTTTAATATAATGACTTCATATGTTCAAAAAATTATAAAAACAATTGAAAGAAAATAAATATTAACTATTGGTTTGCATGCAAACCTGATAATGAAAACTGAAAGAAAATAATTATATTTTTAAATGTATATTAAAATAAATAATTAAATTGTTGTAAGTAATTTAATTTACGAATGTCATTACTATTTTTAGTTAATAAAATAAAAAAAAACAGAAAATAAATTTATATTAATAATTTATTTATTTGTCCGCCCGTAGGGCGGGTTTACCCTAGTTATTTATAATAAAGTGATTTAGCTGATTTGTCACATGCTACATAATTTTAGTTAATATTGATTATGTGTCATATTTTTAATAATTTTATATATAATTAATTATATATAAAAATGATTTATATAAATAATATTATAGTTTACTTATTTGTCTACTTTACATGATTTTAGATAATTTTACTTACTACCCATAAATTTAGTTAATTTTTCTTATTTGTCATATTTTCAATATACATATACAATTTAATGATTAATTAATTATATTTGTTAATATATTATTAATCATAAATTAAAAACGAAAATTTCATTAATTTTATAGTTATCATTATCTAAACATAATTTTATAATTGTCATTATCTAAAAATAGTTCATAATAATTTTATAATTATCACTATCTTTATTTACCTAAATGGATTATTAGATTTATTAATATATAATTAACCAGAAAAATAATCTCCTTGATTTAATAATCTTCATTTATAAGAATATAATTTATGTAATAAAAATATAATTTATGTATAGATAAGTGTTTTCAAGTTTATTTTATGCAATAAAATATTATTTTATACTAATTTTTTTGCCATTTGTAAATAGTTTAAGTTTTAATTTATTACTAAATATTTCAAATGCATGAGTGTTTTCAATTTTATTATATGTAACAACAATATTTCTATGATGATGAAAACTGTATATATAGATACATAATTTGTTGTTCAATTTATTATTAAATATTTTGAATATTTAATCAATAATTTATTCTTTGTCGTATTGGAATTAATAACAGTATATGTAATATTAGATAATATCTGTAAAAATTTATATGTAACATTATATGTAATAATTCTTAATGAAATTTTAAATTTTAAATTTATTATATATTTAACATGCATTTCCTGTAAATAATGTAATATTAGATAATATCTGTAATAATATATCATTATGGCCGCATATGCGGACCAAACACCAAGTTTATACTATTATTTGCGAAGTGATTTTTTTGTGTCCGACCTCTTACGTTTGAAATTAAAGCGGTTGAAATAATTATTAACCTTAATGAATAATAGAATTTGTTAATATATAATGAACCATTATTAAAACTTAATTTATAATTATCAAAACCTAAAAAAAAAATTCATCCAATCAATTATTTTATATAGAAACTTTTAAAATAAAAACAATACATATACTATCATTATTTTGAGAATTATCATTATTTAAAAATCATTTATGTTATGTTATAAAGTCTTTATTAACATTAAAGAATAATTATATTTGTTAATATAATTAACCATAAATTAAAAAAATTCCTTATTTTGCTAATTAGTATTATAACAAACTAATTTATATTGTATTAGATCCAAAAATTATCTTACATCATACATTTTTTTTTAATTTCTACATATTTATTTCTCATGATTTTAGGTTGCGTAATATTTTATGCTCAATTATAAATCTTAATAAATAATTTTAGTGATTTATCTGATAATTTATTATTATCTTTAAAATAATAAATTATAACCATAACTTAAATTTATTTTATATTTA
>JABAYD010006079.1:0-31769 GCA_014822095.1 Diplotaxis tenuifolia | reverse complement strand
TTCCCGCTTATGTCTCTTTTGATGCACATCTTTCAGAAAACAGCGGTCCGATCAAGGTAAGAAGTTACACATCGGAAAATTCAGGCAAGGAGTTGGATTATTTTGAAGAAGAATCTAGCTCAGTTTTGAATGAATCTTTGTTGGCAACCATCATTCTATACGTCTCAAACACAACTCAAGGTGGAGAGCTTCTCTTCCCAAATTCAGAGGTCAGTTAGAAACAGTTAGACATCAACAAAACGAATATTCAAATCATATATCCATTTTTTTATCCTCAAGGTGAAAACCAAACAGAGTTGGTCAGACTGCTCACAGACCGGTAACATGTTGAGACCAGTAAAAGGAAACGCAGTTCTGTTATTCACCAGACACTTGAATGCATCTCTGGATCAGACAAGCACTCATTTTAGATGTCCTGTGATGAAAGGGGAACTGTTGGTGGCGACAAAACTTATATACGCCAAGAAACAAACAAGAAATGATGATGAGGAGGAGAGTGGTGAATGCAGTGATGAAGATGAGAACTGTGGACAGTGGGCTCAGCTTGGGGAGTGCAAGAAGAATCCTGTTTATATGATCGGTTCTCCTGATTACTTTGGTACCTGCAGAAAGAGTTGTAACGCTTGTTGATTCTTTGATATTATTCTGATCATATTGGAAAATAATTGGTCCATCTCTAATTAAAACATTTCTTTATAATTTTTAACAGAGTCAATTTTTTCAAGCTCTTAAGTCTCAATATATTCCCTTCAAAAACACACACATTTTCCCACGTTTAATCTTAATATATAGTACAAATATATATGATTCCAGTAATTTCAATTTAGTTAGCAGGTGTATATTTGAAACTCTGTGAAAACAGATAAAAACACAAATGAATATTCCACAAACATTAAACGTGGATCATAGATGATGGATTAGCATAACGTATGTGGCTTGAGACAAACCGTTTGACATTTTGTGATATGAGATTATGAAAGTTAACTAGTTAAGTTAGTATGCAGGGAAATTTATTTATTTCTTGTTTTCTTCATCAAATATTAGAGACTTTATAGAGCAATTTTATCTTTTGCATCTGAAATAAAAAATCATACTAATAACTGAAGAAGGTGCATTATTGACATCACTGGACCAATGAGATGTAAGCAAATGTTTATAAAACCTGAAACGACTTACTTCAAATAGTCTAAAATCTGAAACAAATAAAGAACTACAGAGAAAAAAATGATATTCCTCAATTTAACTTTTTTTTTTTTTTTAATTTGTGTTTTTGACCATCAATATTTGCTGGATTTTACGAATCGGACCCCATTGTAGTTTCTCCTTTATAATTTCCTCCCCACAGCTCTCTTTTGCCTCTCCCCATTCCGAAAGTTTCTCTCATTTTCTTTAGCGTCCCATCACTTTCTCGGCGACTTTCTTTCGTGCCAAGCTGTTTTCGCTACGTTCTCGCTTTCGAATCCCCCGTAGATCGCTCTTGATTATTATTTTTCTCCCCCGCCCTCCCGATCTGTCGTTACTGTGTTACTGGTACGTACGTGATCGGGACTTACATTCGCTTTTCGATAAACACTCCAAATCGATTTTGAATTTCAATCGCTTCGTGTATGCATAACTGTTGATGAGATTTTAAAAGTTGTTTAGTTCTCTTCGCCGTGTTTGGATGGAGATTTCGATCTCGATTTTGCTCTGTTAGGTGTCAGTGGTTGTGATAATTGAATTGAATAGTGTTCTTACTTGTGTCAGTGTGTGATTGATTTGTATATATATAGTTGCTGTGTTTATAGGAGTTTGTGCGTTTGTTAATGGGATGATCCTTGTTGCAGTGGAATTGCGATGGAGCTGGTGAAACAAGATGGGAATGATTCTCTCGACATGCTTATCAGACGAGCTGTTGGCAAAGATCCGTTTCTTACGTTCCATAGACCTGAGAACAGTCCAGTGCAGCTCTTTCAACTTCTCCATAACCTAGAACGTCCAGGTAATTGCCTCGTTGTCTCTCGTATCTGATTGGATCTGGCACTGTATCTGTCCAAGTACTTCTCTAGGGTTTGGAATCAGTTGTGGATAATGGATATATATAGTTTTAGAGTCATGAGGGATAGATAATATATTGTTAGCATTTGTGGCGTTGGGGAATGGTACATTGGATTTATTTGATGTTTTCGTTCACAGGATGGCCATTGCTGACTCCGTTGAAGATACAACTGCACAAGTGTGAAAAGTGCTCCAGGGAGTTCTGCTCTCCTGTCAACTTTAGAAGGCATAAGCGTATGCATCGGCGTTCGAGAAAGCCTGAAAAGGTTTGCTTTTTTTTTCTGAACTTGCTCCTGGTTGCTTTTAGTCTTTTTTATTCCGAAGTCTTCTGAAGATTGTGTTTTGAATGGTTCCAGTATTCTGACAAAGAGAGGGATGCGCTGGGGGCCTTTTGGGATAAGGTTAGTTTTCCTTGTAGAGAGACGTCTTCTTTTAGTTGTTTTTTTCCTTTAGTTAATGATATGTTCATTCTCTCTTGTTATTTCAGCTCTCTATTGTTGATGCAAAGGAGATTGTCTCATTGAAGAACATGATGCTGGAGGTAGTATGCTTCCCGTTGATTCTTTCCCTTCTTTTCTCCAAAAAAAAAAAAGTTGTTGCCTTCGCTCATCTTAAGTGCATAATGAGCATCTCATATGAGTCATATCGTTTACAAGGGTTCTGACTCGTTATGAATTGCGTATTGCTTACTTTCTTCATTATTGCAAGGTGTGAAACCATAATGGGATTTGTTTCCAAATAAATACGTTTTAGTTAGAAATTGAGAAAATACCATACATAATTCGGACGCACAGTCTGACATGGCTGTTGAGTATGCATACATTTATCACGCTGTTCATTTCTTGTTTCCGTTACTCTAGCATTCTATTTCTCCATCATGGATCTGTGTTACTAATTAATATGCTTTGCAGACTTGAGACTAGTTTCTCCAACTTATTATACTTTGTTTTCATACTTGTAGAATGTTCGTGGAGAATCAGTTGAGTCTGGGCTAATTTCTCTGATCCAAAACCCAGGATATACTGCGCTCCCGCAGTATTATCTAAGAGCTGGTTCTGAGCTTTTGGTATGAAGCTCGTCTCTCTCTTGGCGATTTCTTTTCTAGATAAGTATTCTCCATGTTCAACTTCATGGCTGATATAGTGATAAATGTTACTGTTTCCAGGATATTATTCAGGGTAGACCACTTAGGTTTCCAATTTCTTCAAATCAACTTTTTAGCATTCTCGATGAGGCAAGCGAAAAAACTTTCATGAGTAACGAGACTGCACCAATGCAAAAGTACATTTTTGACGGGGAAAATGGAAAAAATGTACTGGAGGCAAAAAATGTCGTTGCTTGCGCAAGCTTTCTTCTGGAACAGCAATTGGTAACGTTTTTCCGTCAAGGTTTCACCATTCCTCTCTAGTAGGCAAAGCACAGTGTCTAATACGAGGACATTGCTTTACACGTATACGTTGCATGTTATTTATTTTTGTTTTCTTAACGTAAAGATCAAAGCATGGCTTGCTAACAAAGATGCGGAAGCCCTGAGGTGCCAAAATTTACTGGTTGAAGAGGAAGAAGCTGCTCAAAGAAGGTGCGTGCTTATCAATTGCAATGCTAGCCATTTAACGCTACTAAAATCAAGATTCTCCATTTCCGAATTGGTTGAATCTTATTCACTGGTGTTATGTCTGGAGCAGACAAGCTGAGCTCTTGGAGAGGAAGAAGAGGAAGAAGCTAAGACAGAAAGAGCAGAGAGTAAAGGACCAGACGAAAGGTGCTAAGGAAGACGAGAGTACCACATCAGAAGAACAACAACAATCTCCAGCCGAGTCATCAGGCGCCTTATCTGTAGCTTCAGATTCAGAGGCCCAGAGATCAGACTCTATACCAACTGAGGACTCTTCATCTCTCGAGGAACCTCAAGTTTTGGAAATTGATAATGAGAGAAACGGTGAAACTCAAGTGCAAATGGTTGATGATGATGGGTTTGGTAATGGTCAAAACATGGAAAGGGGAAGTGACCGTAGGCAAATGGAAAGATCACAGTATGGAATGCCGAATGGGTTCCACGGTAATCATGCGCCAAAACTTGGAGGCATGCGAAAGAATGGAACTAACAGAGACGGAAGAGCCAATACTACTAAAGTTTGGAGCCGAAAAGCTGATAACCCCAAATCAATTTCAGCAGATGCAGCAGTAGCTGAACAGGATCAACCAAAGAAGAGTGAAGTTCTTATAGGATCGGTAAGGGTAACAATCGGAAACAGGTGTCTCAGTGGAGATCATAACCAAGCAAAATGTAGTGAAGAGAAGGGAAGTACAAATGCTGTTGAGGCGAAACCGACATATGAGCAATCAACAGCTGATGGAAAGACAGACAACAAAGAGAAGCACTCAAGCTCAACTCAACCTGAAGTTAAGACCGCTCATCACATAAGCTTGCAAAGACCGTTCAACAACCACGAAGCAAAGGCGTTTCTTGCAAAGAGTAAAGCTTCTTTTTCAGTTACATTATTGTTTAATTAGAATAGTTTTTAAAGTTGTGTACTCAAAACTGAATTGGTTTGTCAGGATGGAAAGAGGCAATCTCTGCAGAACATGTGACGTTGGTTCTGTCTCAGGAAACAGAGATGCCGGGCAACAACACTCACGAATCCACAAATGGTGTTATAACCGCCGCAAGACCAAAGCACAGGATGAAGCCAGAAAAGGGCACGAAGGTGAAGTATGTTCCAAAACAAAAGATTCCTTGAAAAAAAAACGAAACTTGATTCTGGACCACCGGCGTTTCATTCTTTTTAGGTATACAAAAATGCAGTAGTAGGCAGCGACTAGCGATTGAGACAAATCGTTTATTTTTTTTCTTGCTTCTAGAGAGAGATTTTTTCTTGATTTCAAGAGTCCTCATTCTTGATAGGAAGATATTGATTTGTGATTTTGTTGACCTTATTCCATTCTGAGGGTTTAAACTTGAAATTTAAGATTTTGAAATGAAATGGGTTCTCAGATTTTCGTTAAGTAAAACAAAGCTTGTTAAACTATCCAAAGAAAATTATATATATCATACCAGTGCAACATAGAATCCCACAATGCAAAGCTATATATATGCAGTATAATTGTTAGACCCCAATCTCTTACCAAATCACAGAAGACTGAAAAAAAACACAGTTTGTCAAGTGAATCCTCCGGACCGTAAAGCAGGAAAGAAACTCCAACTCTTTCCAGGACTGTTATCACCTCTTCCTGCAACCTTCTCATTCGCCCACCATTCCGCTGTCTTCTCAACCATCTCTTCTTTCGTATTATCAAACTTAAACTCCTTACTCGACCCTAACGAAAACGTTTTCAACTTCTGACTCAGCTCGTCACCAGAAACAGATTCACTCCATCTCTTTGTATCCTCATTCCCTTTCTCATCATCTAACCCCACTCCATATAGCTTGCTTGCAAAGCAACGCGCAACATCCTCACCAGTCAACTCAAACGAAACCCTATGAGCAACGGTTACACCTTCATCATGCCTTGACGACACGTCATCATCAGAATTAGCCAAAGACGCAAGAAACTTCGGAGGCTCGCCGACACGAAACTCCACGATGGAGCATTTACCGGGAAGGTAAGGAGACGAAGCACCAGAGTAGCCAGGAGATATTAGATTACCGCCGCCTGGACTCTCTGGATACACTTGATGCGACTTAAACTCATAATGCCCAGCCGAAAACTTCTGCCTCACTCCACCACTACTCCTCCGAGCTCGTTCAAGCGAAGAAGTGAGTAACTGAGCGAAAGGAACTTCAGGGGAAGACGGTGTGGCGCAAGACACGTGGCCAGACGACTCTGGAGGCGGAGTGTAGGGAGCAGTTGTGACGGCGGAGTCCACGGGAGGAGTAACGGGCTGAGTTTCGTTAGCGTAAGGCCCAATAGTGAAAGCTGAAGGCGGTTCGTTACGGGGGTAGGTGGTAGCGTGAGGAGTGTGGGAGACAGAGGAAGGACCTGATTGGAGAAACGATGCGGGAGATGAAGGTGGAGCGATAAAGGGAATGAATATAGAAGATGAGTTGGTGGATGAGGTTTGGACTTGAACCACCCGAGCTGAACCGTATGCAACCGGTTCGGTTATAAGAACCGCGTGTCGGATCCGTTTGTTGTTTTTTTGGGATCCGAAACACCAGTACAAGCGCCAGAAGCTTCCCCATTTTTTCTTCTGTAATTTTTTTAAAAAAAAAACAGACGAGATTTTTGATTAGTTACAGACGGAATCTAAAGGTTGTAGCTTCAAAGGAACAGACTTTACACTTTGTAAGAAGATCATAGTGTTGCTTACCTGGATAGAGGACGGTTGGACTCGAGACTCGGCGGAGACGATGGCGGAAGCGGCGGCGTTCACCGTTTCCACGGTGTTATTCACGTTTCTCATATCTTAGACTTGTTAGAGCTCAAGTAAGCAATAATAACAAGCAGATTTTGCGGTAACGCTCAGCAATGAACAAGGAGGTAGAGATATTCCGGGTGAAAATCAAACGAAACAAAAATCTGGAGAATTAAAATGTGAATTCGAACGGACAAGAAGAGAATAAATAAGCAGAACTTTTTATTACATGGAGAATGAACCTTTCTCTCTTCTCTCTCTATCTCTCACTGGTCGTTATCTTTTACAGTTTGCATTCAATTCTCCACGAGATATTGCCACGTCATCAGAATTGACGGTTCCGGACCCACGCGCTTCCATTTATTTTTTTCTTTATATTCGCAATTATTGTAATGTTAGTAATTAAATCATTGGTATAAATAATTGGTAAAGAAAGGGAGAAAAAACACTTTAATAAAAGGAGAGTAACGCATAATAATAGTGATGCAGACAAATTAGCTTTTCTTTTCTATTATTTTTTTGGAGTAATATTTAACCAAATATATCATTGTTTTGTAAGAGTAATTAATTACCGTGGGAATACCACTCTATTAAGGTGGACGTCAAGAAACTCGTGAGTCTTTTAAAAAAAAAATGCGCCGCTCTCTGAGTCTTCTGTCAGTTTGCGAGATTCTCGTGACACACACATATTTCATTAGTTTAGTTTAGTTTTATCCAAGTATGTATAACCGTTCAGATGTAGAGATGTAGTTACTTATATATATTCAATGGGTTATTTTTGCTATAAATAGGCAGTTTTATATTTGTTTGCTTTGCGTTGTACTCCATCCGTTTTAATTTAGTAGTCATTTTAGGTTTTTACACACATATTAAAGAAACATTTAATTTTTCATATTCTCAAAATAAAAATACTATTATCAATACACCTAATCACATTTCAACCAATTGAAAAATAGAAAACATATATAGTTAATAAATTCTGCATTAAAATTATAAAACGACACTTATTTTGCAACGAATTTTTTCCGCTACAACGACAAATAAATCGGAACGGAGGGATTATATAATAGTAGCATTTTTATTTTTTTGTTTTGGTAAAAAGTAGCACTTTGATTTCTCGTTTCTTTGTTGCTAAAATGCACTTTTTACCTTTTAAAGTTTTCATCAGGGATGTATATAGCACTTTTTGTTGTGTGTTGATCGTTTTAGACCTTGATTTAAGTGTAGATACGTCTTATCATAACATAATCTCTTGGAATATGTCATGATCTGATCTAATAAACTTTTGGAAACGCGAGTGTGTCCACACTTCAAGTACGTCTAATATGTGCATTTGGATTATTCAATTCATGTTCCCATTAAAGTTAAATAAATAAAAACTTCATTCATCAGTGTAATCAGCGTATTTGGAATAACTGTAATTATCTTCAGTTATATGATCTAAAATATAGTTAATGCAACGTACTATATTTCTGTAAACCATACTAATTTACATGCTAATTCACTAAATAAAACCCCATGGCTACATCTAAACTCATTTGATGGTCGAGTCGAATCTTGCATGGCATATTTGTGCTATCCTATGATTTTTTGTCACCATCGATTGTGCGTTTGGTCTATTAATCGAACAACTTTTGAAAAAAACATGTATAAGAAATAACTATATTAGAGATGATCGTCCGTCCACACGAGAGATATTTTAGCTAGGTTCTTTGTAAAGGAGTCGATATGTAACTTTCAAGATTTTGGAATATTTGATTAGTAAATTTTAAATGGACAAAATATCAATTCAAAACACTCGTGAAGTACCACTTAGCTATAGAGGGTGTCAACGTTAAAAGGAAATTATTGATCAGTGTGTGTGGATGGTCCAAAAAGAGATTCTTCAGGACCAAAAACGATCGGTTTGTGACTTGTGAACGGCATTGAGCAAGAATTAAAGGTTTAACAATTATATTACTTTCTGATAAGTAGTTGACTTTTACTATTTGTTATTTACTTTTCTGTTCTTTTTAAATATTACTTAGATCTAGAATTAGATGGAGATGTTAGTGGTAGCCGCCATACTTTTTTGTAATGGAAGATCTTCGAAGATGTATGAATTATGATTTCATATGCTCTGGTGAATGATTAAACTAAACCAATGCGACAAAAACAGATTAGTGAGGGTAGGTTTGTCAAATTCAAAAAGCAATATATGATGCCGTTATGGTTATGGGGCTAAGAAGAGGGTGCACGTGTGCAGTAGCCAGCATAATGACTTTTACATGCGTGCGCACGAATGTGACCCTTTACCTTTCTCTCTCGATAAGAAAGATGTTCACTTTTGTGAGTATACTCCTTTTTAACAAACACCATGGCAACAAAGATGATAGAAAGTAGCAATGAATCTTTTGTGCAGGTAAGCAAAATTCGTAAAAGTTAGGTTGCCTAACATTTTTACACTGCTCTCTAGTCTTGTAAATTGTAATCACTAATATTTGACAAGCAAAGGCAGCCATAGCTATAAAACATGCCACAACTAAAATATAAGTGGCTTTTTCTTTAATTTATAATATGAACATCTACTCTTTTACCTTGACTTTGACAATTACATTTTAAGATTTGCCTTTACGGTTGTGAGAATTAGGGACACACACAAACCAAAATTAACCTTCAGTTTACAATAGTTACATTACTTTTTAATAAACTGTCTTGTCCTACAAACTTTCAAGGCTTTAAGCTTCAACATTATTTCCTTATTTCAACCTTTTAGTAGCTCTTGATCTACATCATGCAATAATTTGACTTCAAGTTATGCTTGTCACTTGTAGAAACTGTGCTCAAAAATGTACCCATAGTCAGACCATAGATACAGATCATACAGTTACAATATATGACTTGTACCAATGTTTTAACATCTAGACCGACTTAGCCAGTTGGATCAGTAAACCCACAATCTAAACACGTCGTCTTTTTAAAATCAAATATTTTTTGGCTTGTTTTAAAATCCTTCAAATTCCAGTAAATTTCGTTAATCCTGAAACATAGTAATTTTAGTTTATTTTACTGATAAGTGTATTTACACTTTTTACGTCCACAAGGACCACAGCTTGCAAAGATACATACAAATATTACTTATCACATTTATTTGGTATAAACAAATAATGATTATCAAGCTCGACCATATGTCTAACAGGGTCACGAATGATGAATCTCTTATGTATGCCTAAATTAAATTTTGGAGCCAATTATTGATAGTGATGTGGTGGTATGTTAAATTACAGCACATATGCATATTATAAAGGAAATCATATAAAATATCAAGTCCAGGTATATCACCAACAAGTCAACTAACTAAAGGCTTTTATCCGCAGTTCTGTGAAGGAAAGTTCTCTATATATACATTCTTGAACTATGAAAGTCTCGCTACGTGTGAATACAAAATGGATATGTACATACATGGGATACATATAAAAGAAGCATAAACTATATATGCCGTATTATTGACAAAAAATCACATCAAAAGATGACCGGTCATCCACTAGCAGTCACATGGAGGCCGAGTAGACATTGAACATGATAAAAAGTGCCAAAATAAGTGGAATAATCAAGGGGAATCTTCCTTCATTCATATAAATAAAAAACATTTCGAGGCTATGACCTAGCTATATAGCTACTCCATTACATAATATGCTATTGGACACATATACTATAGTGCGTGACCATTAATTTGACCAATAGAAAGAAAAAAAAGAAAAAGAGTATAATTTAGAAGCTGAGGAAAGTTAGAATGATTGGTAGGGAGAGGATGGGACCTATTCTCCCCCAACATCCCACATGCACACTTCCTCTCTTTCATTTATTTCTTTCATTCTAATTTTATCCATTTCCGTGTTTCACAATCTCACTTACTCATTGATTGTGATATATATGGTAGCTTGTTGTCCAAAAAAAAAAATACTAGCTTATAATTAGTGTTTTTAATATTGCAAGTGATCTATGAAAAATTTCCTTTTCATTGATTGTGAACATGTTGAGTCACTGATCACTCGAGCTGACATGATGTTTTATCTTCTAGCGCGTTAAATTAAAGTAAGATGTGTTTGATCTTTTAAGTTTTCACAAATAGACACTGAACCGAGAAATAAAAGTAGCTGGTTATGTTTATTTAGGTTAAAGGGTTTACACATGCTAATTGGAGTGTGATTTAAAAGTTCATAAACAAAAATATGGGTCGAGTACAAAGCAGTAACGTACCTTCTTACATTTTTGAAATTTAAGTATGTTGGAACTTTGGAACAACATTACTAGAAGCCTTGTAAAAAATTTAAACCCACGAGTCACTTAGTATTGTTTTATAATGGACCGAAACCTACAAAAGCTACACTTTTTCAATCTTGTACTTGGGCTTTAAAATATGAGATTTAGGCCCAAATATCTTCGCACAAAAAGCCCATAATATAAAGGGTATTTTCGTAAACTAATAATAAAAGAGGCAGCTTCTAAACCCTATCAAAAACCCTAGAAACACACTCGTATATATTAAACTCACAAGCGCAGCTTCAACACCATCCGTAATTCCCTCTCTTTGAAAAGCTTATCTCGCAGTATCTTAAACCCTAATTCAAAGATGAGACCTCCTCTAACTGGTGGTAAGAACCCTAGCCGCCGCTCTTATTATTAATCTCCATTGTTTAGGGTTCAAAACTAGCTTAGCTCTGTGTTTGTTTAGGTTGAATCTCTTTGTATATAGCTGAACTGATTACAAAGGTTGTCACTTTTAGCTTAGATATGTATTGGGTATTTACCATTTTAATCGGATCTGTTGTTTAAGGAGTGTTTTGATTGTGTTTTTGTTCAGGACGTGGTGGTGGTGGGTTCAGTGGTGGACGTGGTGGAGGTGGATACAGTGGTGGACGTGGAGGTAGCTCCGGAGGCAGAGGAGGAGGAAGAGGTTTTGGAGACCGTGGGGGTAGGAGAGGAGGCAGATCAGGACCTCCTCGTGGCAGATCAGGACCTGGTGGACGTAGCAGATCAGGACCAGGTGGACGTGGTGGAATGAAGGGAGGTAGCAAGGTCATTGTTGAGCCACACAGACACGCTGGTGTGTTTATTGCAAAGGGTAAAGAGGAGGCTCTTGTCACTAAGAACTTGGTTCCTGGTGAAGCTGTTTACAACGAGAAGAGAATCTCTGTTCAGGTATATTATAGAGTGTTGGTTTGTTTTTTTAATGTCTGTTTGTTTTCACTCTTTTTAATTGGTTTGTGTTTGAATCTACAGAATGAAGATGGAACCAAGACTGAATACAGAGTGTGGAATCCTTTCCGTTCTAAGTTGGCTGCTGCTATTCTTGGTGGTGTTGATAACATCTACATCGTAAGTCATATCTTTCTTTTACTTATTATGGTTGTGAGACTTGTTCAGTTATTGATTGTTTGTATTTTTTTAATCTAGAAACCTGGTGCTAAAGTTCTATACCTTGGTGCTGCTTCTGGAACTACAGTCTCTCATGTCTCTGACATTGTTGGACCTGTAAGTGAAACTTTATGTTTTTAGTTAACATTATTACATGATTCATTATATTAGATTGCTACTAATTATCTTGGATTATTGTTTTGTAGGAGGGATGTGTTTACGCTGTTGAGTTCTCTCACCGTAGTGGTAGAGATTTGGTGAACATGGCCAAGAAGAGAACTAATGTTATCCCAATCATTGAGGATGCTAGACACCCTGCCAAATACAGAATGCTTGTAGGCATGGTTGATGTTGTTTTCGCTGATGTTGCTCAGCCTGATCAGGTATGGTTCCGTACTACATCTTACACATTGAATGTCTAATACTTTTTCAAATTTCCACAAACAGCAAGGGTTCCGTACTACATCTTACACATTGAATATTTTTTTCAAATTTTGATTTTTTAAAACGGTGTTCTGATGATGGCAAATGATGATCTTACTTGGATTCCCCTTCAGAACATTTTGTGTGTTGCAAACTCCAAGTTTCTGATGCTTAAGAACATCTTCCTTCAACATAGTTTTTACATTGGTATTTTGGTTAACTGTTTTATCTTACAAAATTGGGTTGCAGTTTTTGCTTATAGCAGTTTTCAGTCAAACATATCTTTCGTATATGTAAAAGATCAATTTGATTTGGTTTTATATATGTTCAACATTTTCTTTGGTTATTTTAAAATTTTGTTTGATCAATTACTTGGCGACCTAAGTTTTTAATAGGATTGGGCATCCTTTTCCCAGGTTGGCTAATACATTAGCCATCCAAGTTTCAGGAATGGTATCATAATTTATTGTTTTTGTTAATCAATTGTTGTTTGTCATTAAAAACACTTAGGCTAGGATCGTTGCTTTGAACTCAACCTTCTTCCTCAAAACAGGAGGTCACTTTGTTATCTCAATCAAGGTTAGTTACAATTCAGATATTCATCTATGATTTGATTATGTTCTATCTTCTATTCTTATTCAATCATCATTCCATTGTTTTGCAACAGGCCAACTGTATTGACTCAACAGTTCCAGCAGAGGCAGTGTTCCAGAGTGAAGTGAAGAAGCTGCAACAGGAGCAGTTCAAGCCAGCTGAGCAAGTGACCCTTGAGCCATTCGAGCGTGACCATGCTTGTGTCGTCGGTACTTACCGTGCGCCTAAGAAGAACAAAGTTGTTGCTTAGAAATTCCTTGTATGTTGGATTTGGTTTCTTTAGGGTTTTATCTATTACCTGAATAGGCTTTCTATTTGTCTACTTAAGTCTTAAAACTCATTATCTATTTAACAAGATTATGCTTTTTAAAATCCATTATCTACTTAAAACTCATGTTAATCTTTTTTTTGGAGATGATTGGGAAACAAAACATCTCCGTTTACATTTTCTGCTTATATTAACCTACACAATGTATAATTAATGATGCAAAAAGCAAAACAAACACGTATCTTCACTTCAGGACAGACAAGTGACAAGTTCTGAAGTGAAAAGACCCATTATTTGGTATGTGTTTTCAAGTATCCAGAATGGCAACATTACCAATCCACTACAACTTGAGCTCCACTGACTTTTTGGAAACCACTAGAGCATCTGGTTAACTCATAAAATCTCCAACCAGATTTTGCCTTTTTTTTTGTTTGCCATAGTTTGAGTTGCTCTTTTTTTTGGACTGCGTTGAGATGCTAAACATTGCATTTTCATAATTTGAATTTGTAAAAGCATTAACGTGAATTCGTATTAATGAGTCACAGCGAGTTGATAAAAGAAAGAGGAAGCATTTAAAAAAAAAAAAAAGTAAATGAGGAAGGGATACGTTTGCATTAACAACGCTATAGGCAAATTATAATTTATACAAAAAAATGTCAGAAGTGGGATTTGAACCCACGCCCTCTTTCGAAGACCAGAACTTGAGTCTGGCGCCTTAGACCACTCGGCCATCCTGACTTGTTGTTACAACTTCCTTTAACAGATTACATAGATAATTTGTTTACCAATGACCACCATAATCACTAACAGCACATGGAAATAATTAAAGAGTTCTTTAAACATTTATCTGAAGTACAAGTTGTGAATATAAATCAGTACATCATACATGGTAGCTTGAGTCGAATGAAAATTAAATAAGTACGCTTGACAAATTTTGAAGTCACACGAACAAAATGTACATGTGACGTTTGGTATGTAACAATTGCACTTTTGAAGAAAATAACAAAAGCACAGTTGTTACTTGACTGACTGATTTTTTTTTCCAACAGCCCACTACAGTTACTGGCTAGTACCAATACAAACAAAAGAGAAACCCAATAATTACGCAATTACTTCCTTTGATGCTGCTTCACTTCCTCCCCATTTCTTCATACGTTCCATCGTCTCCTCCACCTGTTCATCACAGTTTTCATTACATAATTTCTGGTGCATTCCATCTATCTCAAGGTTATTATATAGGTTAGGTTCTTACCTCTTTATTCCAGTTTGTCTTGTACAGTACAAATATCAGTAGCAACGTTTGAAGCGCTGTTCCTGCTATCATTCCAGACCAAAGTCCCTGTAAACATTATTAACACTTTATAAGCTACTTGAAATAGATCGAAGCCGTTACTATTTATTCATGTCGTTTTTATATCGTAACTTACCATTACTCCCAAGTTTGCTTTGTAACCAAGAAGATACCCAAAGGGAAGTCCAAAAATGTAGTAACAACCCAAGTTGATATAAGCCACTAAGCCTTGCCAACCACCTCCAATAGCCACACCTAAACAAACCAAGAGATGGTTATATGATGTGATGCAACATCTGGTTTTGTTTTGATGGAAGATATTTTATTTTTGTTTACCGGAAATAACTGGCTGCACGCTGTTGAGAACCATGGTTATACCAAGAAGATAAGCTAGCTTAGACACTGCCTTTTGAAGTACTTCGCTGCTTGTGAAGATGACAGCAAAATGGTCTCTGGCTATGATGATAGCCACCATAAAGACAAGACCAATGAGGAGAGACTCGAACACCGTTACATAGACAGAGTATTTCGCTGCTCGTGGACGGCCTAAGCCAAGTTCATTGGAGACACGTACACTAAATAAAGTACAAAAGCAGACACATGAATGGTTTATACTTTATACATAGACCAGAGTTTTTTTATTTTAAAAATGTTACGTACCTTATAGCTGCGTTTATTCCAATGAACAACATTGCCTCCAAGCCGTTGAGATTCATGCTGAAACGTTAAAAAAACAAAAGCGTGAGAAATGCTGAATATTAGATGCAACAAAGCATTCCAAGACCTGAAACTCACCATATAGAAAGGGAATCAACAGCGATAATAGCGTTGTCAAGACGACCAGTAAGAACAATGATACTCATCATATACCATATTTCAAGACAAAGCATAACAGCAGAAGCAATGGAGAGTCTAACAAAAGCCCAAATCTCTTTAAAAGCCAACCAAGACAAACCAGACCATCCTTCATTACACCAACCAATCACATAAACGATCTGAGATATTGTAATCCCCCAGTTTGTGATATTAAAAGCCAAAGCGGCACCGTTTGTTCCCCAACCAAACACGGTGATAAAGATCCACAGCATACCAACGTGTAGGAGAAGAGCAATGAAACCAATCCAAGCAATGACGGTTACTTTGCTCTGCGCTTGAAGGAACTTGGAGGTTGGGAAGTTGAAAGCTAGAGAGAAGAGTTGGGGGATGGTTAGGAGAGTGAACTGTCCAGCTGGAACGGCTATCTCCTCTGCTTGACCGAGAAGACGGAGGACGGGGGTGGCAAAGATGTAAATAGGAAGGAGGAAGAGACAGGAAACGAACAAGATGATCCATGATCTTTGCATGTAAACGCCTAACATGTGGACTTGACCTGCTCCAAATGCTTGACCACAGAGTGTTTCTAGTGCACTTCCCATGCCAAGCTGCATATTTTCAAAACCGACAATTAGTTAAATAAACTCAAAACAGTTCTGTTCATCAACTCAACACAATCTTGGAACAAGTTGGTTCAGTTTCTTGATTGATACTGTGTGCAAGTGGAGAGTCCGAGTTTAATAAAGAAATTTAAGTATTTTTCAAAAGAATATATAAAAAAAGTATGATCTAAAAATTCTATTGTTAATTTAGAATTTGTAAAAAAAAAAAATTCAAATGTCAAATATATAGACATAACTATTAACAATTAATATTACTTTATTACTTAATATTATAATATGGGTGTTTACAAAAAAATTCTACCGTCAGTATTTTTCTGAACAGTATTTAGAAATAATTTGAGAAAACAATAACCTTTTCGGTTCTATATTCCATACTTCTTGTAGTTTTATATTTTCAATGCATATATTTGTTAGGTTTTCCACTTTATCTCTACGTTTTAATTCATTAATTAACAAAATCAGATAGAAATGTATTAGTGAAGGATATAGTAAAAGATTAATGATTTTTTAATATTAATGAAGAAACCTTAGACAAGGAATAAAATGAAATTAGGGAGTATACGAATTGGTTTTGCAGTAACTTACTCTATTTTCACATGTAATATACAAAGAGAAAAGCTAGAAGGAGACTTAGTACCAGAAAGCCGAAGGAGAAGGTGCCGATGACGGAGAGAGAGATCGAGACGGAGGAGAGCTCGACCTCGCCGATGTGGCCGACGAAGATGTTGGTGATGGAGCTGACACCATACTGGCAGATGACGTTGAAGCCAATCGGAGCAGCGATCAACCACATTTTCGCCGACTCCGTACACAAAACTCGCTTCACATCGCTCCAGGTTCTCGCCGGAGCGTAATCCTCCACCTGGCCACCGTGGGGAAGAAACGGCGTCGTAGGATCCATCTCCTACGAGTCTCTGAGTCAAAGTTGGTTGCTTTATATATGGGTTTGGTTTATATATAACAAAGCCGTTGAGATCACACGCTTCTCTCTCTCTTCTTTACTAATCAAAATATCATATCCTGCTAACTGCTACGTAATAAATAATAAAAATATCCTGGTTTAATCCGGTTTGAATTTTTAAAATATTTACGAGATACTCCTCCAGTAAGTCAAACCATGCATGAATTACACATCGCTACTGTGAACTCACTTATATGGACAAATCTCGCATTTTTGGAAATTTAAAATATGTTAATTGGATGCATTGGGTTTAGTCTATTTTGTTTGTAGTAATTTTTTTTTTAACATTTGAGGAAAGGTAGATAGGTTTGGTGAGGCTAACCGGTGGTGCATCGGACACCACGTTAATCACAAGCATAAATTAAAAAAAAAAAATACGGTACCGAAAGTGGAAAGTTGTCGTTTCTAAAAATAGATGGTGCATTTCAAGTTAATTTACAAAGCTTTCTAGAAGCCATAAAGTGAGTTACGTAACGTAGGTAAAGTGAAGCAATCAATAATACAGGAAGAAGAGTCGGAGAAGTAATCTTTTTCCTCTGGTTCTGCGTTTACATAGTCCGTGGGCAAGCTTTCCTTTTCGTCCTTGGTCGTTTCCTTTTCGTTATTCGTCGTCATTGTATTAATTATTTCCATGGTTCATAATAACTTTAAACCTTATATTTTGTCGACTATAATTTCGAATCTTTGTCATCAGAACAAGAGATATGATGATGACATATTAGACAGTGCCTTGTTTTATTTTTTTAGTACATATTAAAAATCAAAGACAACCGCCCAAAGGGCAAAGGCCCAGCCCAATTTTCTATTAAATAATCTTCCAAATAAAGGCCTTTACAGTGGCTATACTATAACATGTCATCTATCAGGTGTTTTCAGATCAGAGAATGTAACAATTGCGTAGAGTTAATCTCAGGAAAAGTAGAATAGACTCAGAAATAATTTGAATAAATGTATCCTGTACAGTGCCGTCTTAACCAATATTATAACCCTAGACAAAACACTGACATTCTTATAAAAAATTCCATACTTTTTCTTAACTGCATTTCTTATAATTTGAACTCTAAGAGCATTATTATCTTGGGGTTTTCACCGGGTTTCTCAGCGCGTGAGACTCCCAAAATCCAGAGAAACGGTTACAGAAAATCCTCAATTTAAAAACTGTTTCTTACACTGTTTGCGGATCCGACTAATACGTGACGACTCGCAAATGGTGCGTTTTTTTTTTTAATATCACAAAAAAAGAGAGAGAAACCCACGCAGCTAGAAACTTGGGTTAATGATACTCTCAGACCTGAAAAAAATATAAAAATATATCAATTCTATAAAAGACGTATAAACAATCGCATAAAACATTTTTTTTCTAGCTTTAGTATGTGATTTTGTTGCTAACGGTAGTACTGACTAACGGAAACAGTGCTTAGATTCTAGAGTTTTTTTCTTTTAAAAGTTAGTAAATAGGAAAGTACTGATTTTTTATTCTTTTACTTTTTAATAAGTAAATTATGTTAATTTAATTATGGGGGTTTTTTATGAATGGATCCTTTTGAAACAGCGCAAAAAAATAACAATGGCCCATGTTCCCATGGGTAGGAGCCGGGACTGATCCTGTATAAATGTTAATGATGTATTCGTGATATTTATAAAATGTTATGTACACACACCATCATCTCATTTCAAACAAGAGCATGGTTGTAGTCATGGTAATGGAAAGCCTTGTGGATGAAGTGTGACAGCCACTTCGAAGCAGCAAAACTCAACACTGCCGCCACAACCACCACGCTTCTCGCCACATTAGACATTGTGATTTGCTTCGTCACGGCCATAACTCCGATCAAAGCAACCGATGCGATTTGTAAAATCACCTCAAACGCGTTGAGATACTTGTGAGCTTTCTTGCAGCTGCTACAGTTCTCCACATGCGACCGATACCTTTTACGTAGGAAAAGAAACACACAAAACTCTTCATTTAAGGTAACGCTTTCGTTACAAAGACAAAGATAAAGCAAGTAAGTGAACCTGTCGAAGAGCTGTTCTCGAGGAGGCGTTGGAGGAAGAAGAGAAGGATCATACTTTCCTCTCCAATCAACTTGAGCTCCACTGTACTTGTTGAACCATCTCCTGAATGTAACCACAAGAGCGTCTGATTTAGTTGGGATGAAGCAAACCTTTTGCCAGTTTTCAGGACCCCTCTCCAGTATCTTCCTCTCCTGCATATATCACCCATTACATTTGATCACCCTCTCCACTCACAAACAAAAAGTGTGGACATTGGAAGAGTACCTCGACATGAAGGAGGTGCAAGTCTGAGTCTAGAATCTTGTTTTGACCAATGTGGAACACCCACCTAGGAACAATCTTATCAATAGTTACCCCAAAATCTCTAGGGAACGTCCATATTAGCCTACTGTGACCGGGGCTGACCGGAATGCATATAAAGATCAATGACAATTTGCGCTTTGCCAATGGTGCCTGGAAGCAAAACAATACGGTTACTAGGGAGATAAAAGATGTGAAACATAAACAAGACACTCCAAAGACAATTTTAGTTTTTTTTTTTGCATTTGACCTTATCAGATGAAGCAGGTGTAACAGAATCCCTGTCCTGCTCACTCAGAGGCTCTGTGGAAGATCGATACACACATGGTGCGATAAAATTAGAATAACCCCATTCTTGTCTTGCCAAAAAGCCTTCCTTGTCTAGCCTTTTCACGGTGATTTCGAGTGGTTTTCCTCCTTCTCTGTCAACCTTCTCTGTAAAGAAAGCCAAAAGGTTGATAAATGGATATAAAACATTAGTATAAGATTTCGAAATGCAGATTAATCATTTTTCACCTTTTGGTTTACCAATCCGCATGAGTCCATAATGTGCATAGGGAACATGAGCCGGGTCCATAAGATTCTCCAACAAGACATCGTACCTGAAAAGAATTCATATTTACCAAAAAGTTACACACACTCAATAAAAACTGAACCTTTCAAAGTGAAAAGGAGACAGAAACTGAAGAAGAGAGTTTGGTTTATAACAAACCCGTAAGGAATATCACGATTAGCCATGAGCTTAGTGAACGATGGATCTTCTAACTCAGGAATGTAAGGAGGCTTGTTGGTCTCAAGAACATTCTTGTATTTAGGATCACTGTTAGGCCAAAACCAAAGAATCTCATGCTGCACTACACTTGGGTAAACAGCTACACAAGCTTGCTTGAACGTGTGCACCTAATCAAACACAACAATCAACGCAATCATTAACTTTTATGTTTCTTCCGACCAAAAAAAAAAAGACTTAAACTTTATGTTCCAAACCAACCGGAGGACCATCAGGAGGAGCTTGAGGAATAAGCTTACAATCACCAGAACCGTTAAAACACCAACCATGATAAACACACTGCAACCTCCCCCACTGATCAATCCTCCCATCAGACAACGGAGCAAGACGATGCGGACACGTGTCGTCCATCACTTTCCACTGATTCTCGTTCCTGTCCCACCAAACGACAACATCGATCCCCATGACTCTCTTCCCGTGCGGGACCTTCTTGTCGAGATCGCAGATTGGCATCACCGGGTACCAGTTAGCGTACCAGTCGAAATTTTCGGAAGATGAGTCGGATCCGGGTTCGGATTCGGGTGGAGAGTTCGTTGCGGTGAAGGTTGGTGATGATGAGACTGCGGTTGAGAAAAGATTGGGTTTGGACGGTGGGGATTTGAAGGTGAGGGAGTTTGGAGAGATGGGTTTGGGGTTGGAGAGGGAGCATCGGAATCGAGGTTTTGGTTTGAGGATTCTGGGAGAGGGGAGAGTGCATGATGTTGCAAGAGATGCTTCCATGGTTGGAAGAAAGAGTGTTTGTGGTGTGTGGTGGTGACAACGGGAGAGGGAAACTAGACGAGTTTTATTTTGTTTTATTTCGTGTTGATAATTTTAATCTAACGGTTGAGATTACTCGTTGACTATGTCATCCTTTAATCACGGCTCGGATTTCATGTGATAAAATAACCGGTTTGTATACTACCACACCGGTTTTATACGGGTTATGATGTGGTGATTCTCGGATTGTCTGGACGTATCTTTGTCTTAATGGTTTTTTTTTTTGATATTTGTAGGTTATATTTTTGGGAATTTAAGCATTCTGCATGAGTATTCTCCATTTTCTAAAAAGGTATAAAATGTAACAAGAGCATGAAAGTGAAGCGGTTAACGGGAAGAGAGAAAGTATATCGGTTGGGTGTCGAAAACGATGTCGCTTGCTCGAACAACAAGTAAAGCAGCGAGCATATGGTTAGGAAAAACAAGGGCATGCTAGTCATTTCTTAGGATCCCACGACTTCTGCATTAAGTTTTCTTCCATCTCACACGTCTGAATTTCAACAGATGATTAAAGTCAGTTTCCCTCTTGTGATCAAAAGAAAGAAGAAGGAGTTGTTTTGTACATTCATTTGCGATATTGTGATTAATACAAGACAATTGCATTTCCTTGTTCACCAAAGCTATTCATAAATTCGAGTAATTTCTCTGGTAAGGAGGGAGTGCGATCATGGCGGAGGTTGTTGTGCACATATACGATGTGACCAACACTGGATCAGAGAAAACTAACAATACCATTCTTCAGATCAACAGGATCTTCAAAGACGGTATCGGTCTTGGAGGCATTTTCCACAGCGCCATTCAGGTATTGAT
Source organism: Diplotaxis tenuifolia (assembly GCA_014822095.1). NCBI lineage: Eukaryota > Viridiplantae > Streptophyta > Magnoliopsida > Brassicales > Brassicaceae > Diplotaxis > Diplotaxis tenuifolia. The sequence continues at coordinate 10,330 of JABAYD010006079.1, read as the reverse complement.
TTGATCATGTCTCTTTCTTTGTTATATGTATGTGTACATTAGTGGATTTTAATGTTTGTGTGTATGTATGGAGAAACATTCATTCAATTAGACGCCTTCTTGTGCAAACCTTTTGTTATTGTCTCTGTAAGATCTGTAACTTAGGTTCCTCTTTTTCTCCCCCACGCAGAATCTTGCTTTCCTAGTGATCTTAGATTCATCTACGAATGCCTCTCTGGAGACTTGTCTTCATCAATGATGGTCTCACTCTTTTTTTTTTTTGTCGGCAATGCTCTCACGTTAGATTGCTTGATACTAAGGCAAAAATATTTCAAATCACATTTAAGCCGTGACAGTTTGGTGACATTTAACTTAGGCTTGTATATGTAACTCATTGTTATCTCTTATGAACTTTCTTTTTTTGCTAAGAATCTCTTATGAATTTTCTTTTTGAAGGTATATGGGGATGATGAATGGTCTTATGGGTATTGTGAACAAGGCACTGGTGTGTTCAGATGTCCTAGCAGCAAGAACCCAATGTACAACTATCGTGAGAAAATTGTTCTTGGCAAGACGGACTGCACTATCTTTATGGTTAATCAGATATTCCGTGAGCTCACCAGGGAATGGCCAGGTCACACTTATGATCTCTTGTCCAGAAATTGCAACCACTTCTGCGATGTGCTCTGTGACAAGCTTGGTGTGCCAAAGCTCCCAGGTAAAGCCCCCATTATTCGGGAATCTATGTGAGTTGGTCTTGACAGGTTCTGTGTCTTAACAGGTTGGGTGAATCGTTTTGCACATGCTGGCGACACAGCCTTGGAAGTAGCAGAAACCACAGCAATGCGGGTGGGCTCTCTCTCTCAGAACCTAAATGGCATCATTATGTGTGTGTGTTTTAATCTTGTAAACTGGGATTATGCAGTTAAAGCAAGCCAAAACTGAACTTTTATCAGCTAGTAAAGTGGCGTATCGCTTCCTTTCGAGTGTTACCTCAAACGTAACCAACGGCTCTCCACAGCAGCCTGGAACCGTCAACAGTTCAGAGAATGGGAACTTGAGAATGCAAGCCACTTGGCTCAAAGGGATGCTAAACACATCCAAACCTTCCACAAGCACAGAGACAGGGAACAAAGATGAAGATGCGAATCAAGAGAAAAAACAAAGCCATGACTCTGAGGTTAAACTGTTTCAGCAGCAACCCTAATCCACCTTAATGCATTCACTTGGTTAACTGTATATCCACCCGGTTCAAAAGCTTACTCGTCACACCATTGGAACACAAAAAATCTCTCTTATTATTATTTTTTTCAGCAGAGCGTGTGATTTTGTTAAGGGATATAGTTTTTAACATGTTAATGGCACGTAACCAAGAAAGTCTAAGCATCATATCGTTCAAAGTTTTCATTTAGGAAATAGCTGCAATACAGATATGAAGACATAAGTTCAACATGTATAATGAATACAACTCGCAATGCGTCCATAATATTGCAGGGAAGGAAAGAAAACAGAGTATAAATCTAGGGTTTAATGAAAAAAAAAACAACAACAAAACAGCAATCCCACACCGAAATAAACAAGCATTATTCATAACTTATAAATAACAAAAGCTGAATTTAGCAATCAAGGCTGGAATCATGGCATTTTGTTCATCCTGGGAACATCCCCTTAAGCACAAAGGCATTCCTGTCAGTGTTTTCAGATATCCTTAGTGATGAGACAGCTTGAGCAGCAATCAAATCAGCTGATATTCCCATGTTGTTATCCCAAGATTCCCTCATGAATGGCGACCAGTTACTCTCTCGTAATCCATAACCGTTTGACACAAACCCAACCTTTTGAACCGCATAGCTAGCGCAGCTCTGGCGAGGAGTATAGTCTTCACCTCTAAACAGATCCATCTTGAAACCCTTTTCTTGGCCACGCATGACGGGAGACGAGTCATCAGAATCTTCGCCCAGTAGGACGTGATAAGCAACAGCTTCAGCAATTGCAGCTCCTTCTTCATCTAACCTCTCCTGTTCTTCAAGTTTCTTCTGCTTCTTCTTCTCAAGCTCAGCCCTGATGGCTGCAGAAGTAGCGAGAGCTTTCTCAAGACGTCTCTTTTTCTTCTCAGCTTGTTTGACACGATCAAATTCATCTTTACCATGTTGTTTCTTCTTCCCTTTCCTAGCTACTGGCTTGCACACCGCGTGATCCATACTAGCTTACTCTTTATGTATATATCTATAACTCTTTAAACTAAAAAATAACTGAACTAAAACTCGCTGCTGTGGTGTGGTGGAAGGATGTCAAGAACTACTACTACACCCACTCAGGTATATAGGAATACCTCATCGTGCGAACAATACAATCCCAAAAAGAAACAACTGGAGACAACTTAAGGGAGACGTTGTAAGAATTTGCAGACATAACATTTGGAATCACTCGTCCTACTCCTTTCCCATACCCCTTAGACTCTCCCATTTTCTGCAATTTGACAATTACTTCTTTATTAGTTTTAAACTATTTATTGAGAGTTGAACCGACTCAGTCAAGTCAAGAGGAGTGAACTGAAACTTGATGCCTCAAAGGAAAGCTTGATTAAATATATGATTAATGAAACCCTAATTGCTCAAAGAAGGACCAAACTAATTGCGTAAACAAAAGGGCATCCACAGAAAGAGTCAATTCCACGGCAAACTTAACGAAACATTTCTTAATCCACACGAATCGTAAACTACACTAATGGATCAAATCAAATCACAGAAAAAAAGTAACAATCATAACCCAGATCTGCTTCAAAGAAGTCAATTCGCATCAAAATTTGACCTCAATTAAGCAGGATCACAAGATAATACAATCGGATTCAATCGACTAATGACGTTTGAGCACATAAATTCGGATAAACATACTAATTTAATCGAAATTCAGAGAAATAAAAGCAATCAAAGGGAAGTGGAGCAAGAAGATCCGATCCAAACCTCTACAATATGGCATAGAAGCAGCTTTGCCTTAAAAGACCTCCCCCAAATCGGATTATACAGAAACAGAGAGAGACTAAAACACGGAAGTGAGGTTGCTGTGTATTATAAAAGTTGAGAGAGAAAAGGAAGAGAAGGAGATCTTTGATCTTATTATAAAAAGAGACGACGTAGTAGAAGAAGAAGCAAGGAAGGAGAAGATGAGAGGATAGGACAAAGAACAAAACGTAGCCGTCTCTATTTGACCCAATTAAACTACGCCACGCGTCCAATTATCTATTGACTTTCTCTGCAGTGCAAGTTTTCAATTGGGACTTTTAGACTTGGCCGGTGCCATGGGACCCAGCATTCGTGTCCTAGCTATTAACAGCCGTTTGATTCGATGTTAGTTTAGTTCGTTTCAACGGCTGAGATGAATATCACAGTTTTAACTTTGCAAAGGAATAAAACCGGTTAATGTATTCTATTGAGTAGCGTAAACCATGTCGGTTGCTGAAGCAGTAGCAAATAAGTGGAAAAGCGAGGGTAAAAGCGTCATTTCAAAAGACCCCACACAGATTCTTCATCTTCACCACCTACGTTCTGAAATCGAGAAACCGTGAGAAAAAGATAAGATTTGCTGAATACAGTAACTTTCGGGAGAGATCTAGTAGTGGGATTTGTTGAAAGGGAAAGTGCATTTGGTAAAGAGTCTTTATTTAGGGTTTTTCAGCTAACAGATAGAAGAATCTTCCAACTCTTTCATTTACTTAAGAATTAGGGTTCGAGGTTTTCTCTAGGAGTGAGAGGGAGTATAATCATGACGGAGGTTGTTCTTCACATATACGATGTAACAAACAGTGGATCGGAGAAGACGAACAACACCATTCTCCAGATCAACAGGTTCTTCAAAGACGGTATTGGCCTTGGCGGTATATTCCACAGCGCCATTCAGGTAACTACTCCACATCTTCGTCTCTTTGACTATAAAGTTGGATTATATATAGGTTATGGTCTTACATGTCTAAAAAGATCTGATTTTTCAACTCCTCCACTGAGGATCTTGTTTGTTTACTAGTAAATTTATAAACTTTCTCTCTGGAGACTTTGTCAAACTTCAATGATGGCTCACTTTTTTTTTTAACTTGATTCATCTTTGACCTGGGCAACTATTAATTTCAAATACCACTTTCCCATTATATAAGAGTCGTGACTATTATGTCCTAAAGCGCTTGACTTTTGGTTCCCATGTTAGTGTGTGTGCATATAACAACATTTGATTTAGTCTTGTTATTGGTTTGTTATTTTCTTGTGCCTTTTAGATGAGTGTAGATTCGTTAGAAAGCATGGTTTGACTGGCATCTGTTGTGCAGGTATATGGAGATGATGAGTGGTCTTATGGGTTTTGTGAGGAAGGAACTGGTGTCTTCAGCTGTCCTAGTAGCAAGAACCCTATGTATACTTATCGTGAGAAAATCGTCCTTGGGAGGACAGATTGCACTATATTTATGGTGAATCAGATATTGAGTGAGCTCAGCAGGGAATGGCCAGGGCATTCGTATGATCTCTTGTCCAGAAATTGTAATCACTTCTGTGATGTTCTCTGTGATGTACTTGGCGTGCCAAATCTCCCAGGTAAACCCCACTATTTAGGAATATTTATTGAGAACCAGTTAGTATCTTAAAGGCTTATGTGACTGTTTGGCTTCTGTGTCTTAACAGGTTGGGTGAATCGCTTTGCCCATGCTGGTGACACGGCCTTGGAAGTGGCAGGAAACACAGCGATGCGGGTTGGTTCTCTTTCATTTTGCTTCTCGGTAACCCAAGTGCAACAGTACGATTATCTAATCTTGTGAGTTGGGATTTTGCAGTTTAGGCAAGCTAAAACTGAACTAGTATCAGCTAGTAAAGTTGCTTATCGCTTCTTTTCCAATGTTACATCAAACGTAACCAATGGCTCTCAACAACGACCAGGAACACTCAACAGTTCAGGTTCAGACAGTGGGAACTCTAGGCTGCAAGGTAGTTGGTTCAAAGGGCTACTTAACACTTCCAAACCCTCCTCAAGTACAGAGATAGAGAACAGAGATGAAGATGCAAATCATGCAATCCCCAATCATCAGAGAAAACAGAGCCGTGACTCTGCACCCATCCACCGTAGTGCGTTTGGTTAACTGTATACCCATTTGTCGAAAACTCATACTCACTTGTAACTCTCATCTGTATCCATGTACTTTTGACCTTCACTGTATCTTTTATTTCATTCAGCAAAAAGTGTGATTTTGATTAAAAAAAGATATCACCATTGAGCATCAACATAGTCATAGTGCTTTATTGTGACAGAAGCAGTTGCAAATGAGGTATGACATTAAAATGGTATATGATGTATAGTATACAACTGAGAACACACTTTGCAGTGTTAGAAGAAAAGAAAGCAGAATAATAACATGTGATTATGTGAATAAGTAATAGCAGTAGAATTTGGCACCATAAATTATCATCCCTGAAACATCCCATTGAAGACAAAAGCGTTACTATCATTGTTCTCAGATATGTGCAGCGATGAGACCACCTGAGCAGCAATCAAATCTGCAGATATTCCCATGTTGTTATCCCAAGCACCACTCAGGAATGGCTTATCTGGTACAGACCAGTTACTTTCTCCAGGTCCATAAACGTTTGACTCAAACCCAATTCCTTGAGCCGCATAGCTTGCGCACCTTTGACGTGGAGCATGGTTGGCTCTTTCACCCGTAAACAGATCAATCTTGTAACACTTCCCCTCGTCAAGTATGAAACCATCATCGGAATCTTCGCCCAGTAGGACGTGCAGAGCAACAGCTTCTGCAATAGCAGCACCTTCTTCATCTAACCTCTCCTGTTCTTCAAGTTTCTTCTGCTTCTTCTTCTCAAGCTCAGCCCTGATGGCTGCAGAAGTAGCGAGAGCTTTCTCAAGACGTCTCTTTTTCTTCTCAGCTTGTTTGACACGATCAAACTCATCTTTACCATGTTGTTTCTTACTCTTACCTTTCCTAGCTACTGTCTGAGCTGGCTTGCACACCGCATGATCCATAATTTGCTATATAAATAACTCTTAACTAAAAGCAACTGAACTAAAACTCGCTGCTACAGTACTAGAAGGATGTCAAGAACTACTACTACACCCACTGGGGTATATAGGAATATACCTCATGGTACGGACAATACAATCCCAAAAAGAAACAACTGGAGACAACTGAAGAGAGACGTCGTAAGAATTTGCAGACTTGTAATTTTGAATCATTCGCCTTCCACCTTTCCCATACCCCTTAGACTCGCCCATTTTCTGCATTGAAAACTAAATGATTAGTTTTAAAAGCTGCAAAGGAGAACACAGAAGAAGCATGTACATCAATGACTACATGATCAATCTTACAAAAAGCAAGAGCATAGTTTTTAGGCAAAAAAAAATAAAATAAGAAGGGTGGTTGTAGATGCAACTAAAATTTAATCACCAACCAACCATATGATGGGAGTACTACTAGCAGCAACTGTGGTAAATAATCTAAGAAGACAAGGTAGGAGATCTATCAAACAATGACTTTCTAAAGATTTTACAAAAAAAAAAAAGTCAAAACAATAACACAAAGATAGAAAGAGATCCTGAATTGCCATCAAACCTTCAACAACTCAAACAAAGATCTGAGGTTACACAAAGATCAATTTTAAACCTCAAAATTCACATAATAAAAGCCATTCTTAATCGTCAGAAAACAAACAAAAAGCAATTGGACTAGTGATGGATTGAAACTAGTACAAAGCAATCAGATCTGCATCATGTTGGATCAATAAAAAAAATCAATCGTATAATTAAAAAAAAAAAAGGATAAACGGAACAAGATAGAAGTCTAACGATCCAAACCTCTACAAGTTGGCATAGAAGCAGCAACGTATTCTTCTAAAAACGACCGGGATAATTCACAGAGAGAGATTGATATACTTTGTTATCTAGATCCCAAAAGAGGCAGAGTTTAGGCAGAGACATAGACAGATATGATCAAACAGACAAGAAACGTAGTCCGCCGCCTTGTAATTTCCAATAACATTAAGCCACGTGGCAAATGACGTCTACACGACATTCTGGTTCTTCCGATATCAGTTTCCAATTTGGACTTGACTTGTTAGCAACATCGTGTGTCGATAATAGAGCTACTAACAGCCATTAGATTTCATTCCAACGGCTGAGATTTCGGTTCCAGCTCTTAACTAACTACTTTATGAAGTTTGTTTATTGTTTACCCTACCCTGGAGAATTGGTGTTGGTTAATGCACAAATGTTAATAGTGTAAGCCGTTAGATTGTAAGCCTTTTCGGGCCTTGAATTATGAATCCAACCCATGGGCTATGTTGAATTTGAATCTGGTTAAGTTTTAAGTTGATTGATCGATTATTAAACTCGATTTGTGTTGTGGGTTGACGTTTTATTGATCAGTGACAATAATTAACGTGGTTACAAAAAGATTAAAAAAAAAAAAAAAGAAAGTCGGGCGACAAGAACACAAAGATGTTCGATTGATGATAAAACTCTAAAGCTTGTCGTTGGAGTTCTTATGTATGTTTTCGAATCCTCTTTCTCTTACCATCAATCGTTTTTTATAGCGTCCCTCATTTTTGTTATGTTCGTCCTAGAGTTTTAAAGCCCATTTACACAACAATCGGACTTTTATCTTCGGATTTATCCTGGAGCTGAGGTCGATTGATTGGACCCATAGTTGCAATGCTCAATTCATGCTTTACCAATCAGTCAATCGATTAAGCGATCGATCTTAGACAAAATCTTTTATTTAACGAAAATTTTTTATTTAACGGGCCGTGTAGGGGAATAAAATTCCTCCGCTACAAGCTATATCTCTTGTGAACAAATGTAAATAAACCGTTTCCTTGTAAAGCTTCGTGGGGTTCATTATTGATGTTAAATTCCAAAGGGATTTGAATCCATCCACTCCTAGATGCTTTGCGAGATAAAAGATCATGGAAGAATTCATAAATATCGCATTAGCTTTTGCAGGAAGCCATGATTTTAACTTATGCTTACAGCTGCAAACCATAACATCAAGAAGTGTCACAAAGTATGGTCTTACTTCGTGCTTATTATACTACAAGATGTGGCCTTCTTTGGTTTCATCCATAACACGTACATATACTGATGACTGATTTAAACTTTATTGCTTAAAGTTTCAGTGGATTTCAACTCAACTGTGGCTAAGACACGTAGCAAAAAAGGACACCTCTTATCTCAAGTGTTGTCGATTGGAAAATGGACACTGCAAAACGCGTAAATTTCATTTTATAGTATTATTTTCGTATTGGGATTGTCATATACTCACACAATCGTCATTTTGGTTATGTTTTATAAACATATAATCGTATTTTGGTCGGTGGAGTGGCCACGAGAGGCACATAGCAAATCGTCCACGAATGAATCTTAAGGATTTGCAACAGAAAAAGTTTCTAATACAATTTGTTATACATGTATTTGGATTTTGATTATTCATTAGTGCGTTATTGGTTACATTGTATCTTCATTAGTCAAAAGCGTACCGAACTTCCTATTTGTGTAATTAGAAGCTATCATCCGCCTTTTCTATCGCACTTTTGTGTCATTCATCTAATTATATACGTCCACGCAACCCCATCCTCTCCAACTTTTCACCATCTTCTCAATTATAAATAATGAAATGGTTTGTTTTCCTCCCTTATCTCTTGTGGTTTGATTGGGTAGTGTCGTGGGAGTGTAAATAATAACTTCCACTTATAATCGGTGCGAGTATTATGAGGAAATGTTGTGATGTATCCACTCAGTGAGTTAGTTATAAACTATAATGGGACAGCCGACAGGCTAGCTAGGCAGGTAACACGTATCCATAACTTTACCTTTGAAAGTTATCTCCCTTTATATGTTCTCACCCGCCAAACTTATTGTGGTATATAGGACTCGAGCGGGCCATATTATATAAATTTGTTGTGCCAAATTATTGTATAACTAATGAAAGCTTTGACTGTACAGTAGCTTTGAATGAACAGGTTGAAGCAGTAGGATTAATACTACTTGACACTGGTCTCATAAGACTTATAGACTGACTGTAACATTCGTGCCAACGCTGTAACGAAGAAGCTAAAATGGAAAGTACTTATTTTCTCATGTAAACTAGAGTTATCTATTATTGATAAAAATTTAGTTAAATAATATGACTACTCGATAAAAAGGAACATTCGTTCTAGTTCTAGTCATCCATTTTTTTCAAATCCTTTGTTATTTTCTAGACTTGAGTCTCATTATTCATCTTTTGCTTGTTCTACTCACTATTAGGTGTATTTTATTACTAAAGTTGAGAAAATAAAAGATTTGAGTGATTGCATATGCTGCAATCGATTTCAACTTTTCCTTTATTCTGAACTTTTATAATTCATAAGTATGACGTTACACGCAACGATGGCGTTCCACCAAATCGCGCGAAGAAGCGGCCATATTGTGAAGCGTGGACGTAAGCTTATATAATACTTTTACCAAAAAGCTTATATAATAGACTTAACGTAAAGAAGTAAAATCCATGAACATCCATTTAGGTAGATATCATTTGATATGTGTATAGAGATAAATCCATAACAGTCATGATAATATTTCACGCCATGAGTATTATTTTGTTGGTTGTAAACTTGTATGCATAAGCAAAATATTTTCTTGTATAAATCAAAGATAAGCTTCATTTTTTAAAAATAAAATTCTGTATGTATCATGCTCATATCCGTTAATGATCCATCATAACTTCATAAGAGAACATGACGAACGGTTTTTATCTCAAATTATCAGTTTGATTTGTATGCTTATAATATATCAGCTGAATTAATTTTATAAGATTAAACTACTTTTCTAGCTAGAGACTCGACTACCGTGCAAAAGAAATATCAAATGGAGTTCGAAATAACCGAGCGTAGATAATCCACAGGCTAATCATAATTAGCATGATTTCTATTTAAAAATACTTAAAATCAAAATCGGCTTAATGGGATTTATAAACATAGACCGTATTTCAGATCATGACAAAAAAAAAGAGATGAGACTTAATGTTTTGAAAGTCAAGAACTCGACCACTTTTTGTACATTCTAATTCTCCGACTTATCTCCTTCTCTAACTCTTCATCTCCTCCAACTTCTTCCAGTTCCTGCACATCACAATGTCAAATTATTAATAGGCAACATAAAGCTGGTGATTAAAGAATCTAAAGCAAATCTAGAAACTTGCCTTTGGTCCAAGAAACAGCCCATATGGCACACCATCGAATTTGTCTGTGTGATGCAGCTGAATACACAACCATACAACAACACAATTAAAATCAATTTTATAATTACAACAAAGCTATACATCATA
>JABAYD010006078.1:0-15107 GCA_014822095.1 Diplotaxis tenuifolia | reverse complement strand
TGTTTGTTTGTGGTATGTTTTGTGATTTGCATGTGTACTCTTTTAATTGTGATTTTTTTGTAAAATCAGTAATATTGTTTCCCAAGATGTAATATATGTGATAACAATGTGTTTACACATTTACAAATCAATGAAATAATATACTTCAACATCAAACCCTTCTTCCAACAAATCATCATTGGTGTTAAAGCATATTACATGTTTTACAAGTTTGTTTGTAATTGCTCTTAGAGCATGATTATCCTAAGAGCCAAATTAGTGTCTCTTACTCTTATTTTAATAATAAATGTTAGTTAAGAACCTAAAGTTAAGATACATCGATCTACTTTTTGTCCTCCATTACTAGTTTCTTAATTAAGTCATCAACATTCCAAGCTTCACTATGCTTCTTACATATTACTTAACCTGAAAAGTTATCAAAAAAAATTACTCTATGCGGATGTATAATGGCTTCTCCATAAGCTCCAACTCTCTCTTCTCTTCAGATGTTGTTCTCCACAAATTGCTACATTACAGAGATCATGTAAGTAAAAAGAGTGACATAGGTAACGAAATGAAAGAGTATTAACAAGAAAAAGGACTGAATTGAATAGATTAAACTGTTGAAAGACAAAAGCTATGTTTGACTAATGCATAATGCATATAGAAGATTTCCTTTGAAGTTGTTCATGGCCCGTAAGTAGAATATGTATGCAACTTACTCATCCATATATTCAATAGATGAAAAGACAAAAGCTAAATGGTCTATTCCACAAAATCTATAAGCCTTATGCATAAACATATAAAAGATCTCCCTTGAAGCTGTGTACATAGAAAGATGTATGAGACTTACTCATCCTTATACTGTTGGATTTCACCTTCAGGAAACTCTCCGGATGAGAAAAGCTTAACGACATGGATTGTAGGTGGATCAGTCTGTTGTGGCTTCTTCCTGCCATTGAAGATTGAACCTTGAAGAATAAAACACTCACTGGCCAAACTACAAACACAAATACAATATAATTATAAAATTCATGTTCTTGCATAATCTACACAAACAAATCTAAATCCATAAAGACAACTTATCATATAAGACTCACGTCATACACTTTTCTACAGATTCGTAATCGAATGATCTTAATTCAAGTGGGTAAGTTATCTAAGGAACTAAAATTGAAGAAGCATATGAAAAAGCCAATCACTTTCTACAGAATAAAGGCGGAAACTTTGTTAACATTACCGGGTTGGAGGAGATGACGGTGGAAGAAGCTAAGAAGGTCGGAAAGGAACTTGGAAGCAGTTTCATCTGAAGAAGAATTTGATGACCGAGAAGATGAAACCTCCATTGACCTTTTGGTAATCACCGAATCGATTCATGGCGTCCATTCTCTATCTTTTGATTGCTCCGTTCAAGAGGAAGAGCGAGAGAGGACGATACGACGCAAGAGGTGGTTCTTCCGTAGGGCTTTCTGAAACTCACCTCTTATCAAAGAAATTATTTTTCATTTTTTTTACTAAACTTTGGGCTTAAGTGTCCATTTAAAAACCACCCTTAATGGTGATCTTAGATCATCTTTAAAGCATGGTCATTATTGGGTTTTTAAGGGAAATAACTCATTTAATTAAATCAAAATAAAATTAAAATACTGTTACCGATCTTTAAGAAATGATTTTGGCGATCGATTATTAAGAGGGTTTTTTCCCACGTGTCAGCATACCAGAGAAAAGGTTTTTTTTCTCTTTTTCTTTTCTTTTGTCTCTCTCGTCTTCTCCGCTTCGGTTGTGTTCTCAACCAGACAACGATGAGAAGCAACTAGTGTCCGACCAAGATCGTGTCTGTAATCGGTCCGACCAAGATCGTATCTGCAATCTGCTCATGATTTATCTTTTTTTCTTTGAGAACAAACACAATTTTTTTTCTCGAAAAAATCATTATGTCGTCTTCTTCAGGCAATCGAAGCGACAACAGAGCTTCTTCCTCTTACCCTCCTCCTCCCATCACTTCATCTCATCTCTACATCGCCAAGGAAGCAAAAGAGATCCTGGAACCACGTGATAACCCTACAGGAATCACCAATTCTGGAAATTTGGGTTTATACATTTTTTTTTGGTAATTGGTTTTAGCTTCTTCTGTATGATGAGTTGAAGAAGAGATTATATGAAATATTTTGCTTTTTTAGTGTTCTTGGTTTGCATATGGATCACAGTTTCAGTAAGCGGATGTTGTTTCAGACACTATCATGGTTCATAAGCTAATAGACAAATTAAAAGGTTCAACCTTATCTAAGTTTGGTTAAGTAGATGAAAGGTGAAGAACAAATCCAAAGGACTGAATCTTAGCTTGAACTCTTGTTGGCTTTTTCTTGGCTAGATGATGCTTGTTAAGTCTTTTTTTTCCTTTCGGGAGCTGTTAGACTTCAATCATGATGCCTTCACTAATTATTGCTTTATTAATCATGTTTTGTGTATCTTAGTTTTTTTATCCCTCGTGTGTAAGCTGGTGGAAGGTACTTCCCTATGATCTTATCAGTGAGATGTGTCGCTTTGGTGCCTCAGAGCTTCATGTGGTTGCTGCCTTTGTTGGAGGAATCACATCTCAAGAAGGGATTAAGGTTCATACGTCCTTCTTATAGCTTAATTGTTTAAAATGCACTAGCTTTAAGAGATAATTGAACTTGTTGTTCCGTGTGTATCTCTTTCTCTATGTTTTTGGCAAATGCTTTAACCGATGTCTTTGTCTTTAACAGATTCCTGATTTGGTGAATGTGGATTTTACTGATGTGGGAGCTATAATGGCAAATGCAGGTTCTTCATTGATGGGGATAGGAACTGCAACAGGTAAGCTTGGCATGTATTGTTTCATAACACCACTATATATGTATTGAAGTAGTCTTATGAGCGAGCTGAATCTTGTATGCTACTGTAAATGGTAATCAAACACTTAAAAGAAATGTTTAATAACTTCTTTTAAGAAACTTTTATTAAGAAACTCCCATTGAACCACTAATGGAAGTTTCTTAACTAAAGTTTTTAGGTTAAATTAATTAATTAAAAATTATTTAGAAATTCATTAGGGGTTTTGGGGATAATCATGCTCCTATGATCTTGAGTTAAAAGAGAAGCCAAACAAAAATATTATGAATTTCATTTAACATTTTTGGAAAAATTACTTTATGAGGTTTTGTATAGTTTCTATTAATAATAATAATTAAAAAATCAAAATTTCCTTAGAGATTATCATTAATTATTTATATTAGAATTACTAATAAATTAGTTGATGTATCTATCTATCTATACTAATAAAGTAGAGATATTTGTCTTTTAAGACTGTCCACATCACCTTTGGAGAGAGGGGCTTTCTCACCGCGTGTTGACGTCTCTTTAATTAAGCATGTACAACTATTTTTCTCAGCAAGTTTGGTTAAATAGGCTTATGTTGCTAATTGAGAAACTCAACGGGCCCTTAAATTTATTCTCGAGTCGGCCCACCAACTATTAGGGTTTTCTACGTTGTTGATTAGCATACAGAAGACCAACCGCTTTACCCTTCAGATCACGACGCTTCTGGATCACACCTTGTGTAATGGTTGCATTTACCTAACATCTGGCGGTTTTCCTTATTTATAGTCCTAATCCAGCTCATTCCTTCTCTAGCAGATCTCCGGCCACTAATGGTAGCTCTACACCTAAGAAATTCTACAAACTGCAGTGTTTCCTCTGTCTCCAGCTAAACCCATCAGATCTGTTCTCTCGGCACGGCTCCATGAAGACGAATATGTGGTGATTGCTGAAGGGAGCGAAGTGAATGAGGTGGAGTGTATTTAGATAAGAGCTTTGGATAATAAGACCAAAAGTTTCTCTAGCAAGTACAAAGTTGGTCATGATAACCTTCCTCATTTCTATGATGCATATGAGGATCTTAATATCTATTTAGTGATTGAGTAATCTTTCTTTTAGCTCAGAGTCTGTTCCAATATCAGTCTTCGAGAGTTAAAAAGTGGTTTGTTGTTTTAGTCTATGTGAGAGAGGAGAGCTTTTGGATAGAATACTCTTAGTTAAGGGGGCAATACATTTCAGACGTAGGATTGTTTGTTCTATACAACTTGGTGGTATGTTTTATGTGCAGAAGTGAGAAGTATACGGAGGAGGATGTAAAGACTGTTATGCTACAAATATTGTATGTAATTGCATTCTGTCATCTTCAAAGTGTTGTAAACCAATATCTCAAACCCGAGGTTGTGATTCAAAGACCCTTTACTTCTGCTTATACATTTGATGTTTTATCGTCATCTTATCATTTACTTAAAAATGTTTGGTACAGAATTTTCTATTTACCACAAAAGAAGACACCCCTCAGATTAATGCAATATATATATATATATTGGCTTCTCAGATTACAATGGTCGTCTAGCCATCTCGCCTTCGCTGCCGTAGTGAGTAAATCACCCCAACTGAGTCGCCTTCAATGTTCCTCCCTCCAACCTTACCAAGGAAATCTACAGCATTAAATAAGGAAATGAGCTTCCATGGAACTCAACACTTACTCCACCTCTTTTCGTATATTCCTTTTAACTCTCCTATTATGGCCAGAATTTTTTTTATGTATGTTCTATACATGCAACTTTGATCCGAGGGTTCCATCAATGCGAAAAGCACCATCACCTTCGGAGACCAGCTTAAGGAAGTTCTATTTACTCAATAAATGCGTTTGACGTAGCACATAGCACCACCGCCTTCAAGTACGGGGATTCACCGGTTTCCATACGCTTAAGTCACTTTACTTCATTGACATAACTCATCTACTCAAGGAAATGTTTAGATTCCTCAACCACGACGAACTGCTATAGTTGGCAAAAAACAACACCCACCTACCCGTGTAGTCTCACCTCCTCTATATGTTATCCTCTTCTTTCAAGCGTTTCAATATTGATGAATATGTTTTCTTGCAAAGACATTATTGGTGAGTTGTGTGCCATCAGGAATTTAGGTTCACATTGAACTACATACAACTCAACGTACGATGCAACCATTCGTCTTAACAGGTACTTTTCCGCAGCTATGCATAACATAGTAATAACATCATTACACATTTATGCATAACATAACTCCGCGTCAGAGGGATTTTTCTGTTTGTCTTCAAGACTTCCGCGGGCTAGCCATCGTGTTTCAGAAAAAAGAAGAAGAAGACAGCTCCATTGTGGCTCCTACGGTAGTTGTAGCCACTATGCAAAACCACTATGGACTGTGAAAGACTGTAAAATGCAGTTATTTTTAACTGCCATCTCTTGCGCTCATTTTTACTTTGATATATACTGCAACAAGTTAAAGAAAATGATGATTATGAGAACGCTCATCTATACGGCATATTGATGCTGGACCAAAAGGCCCAACCAGGCTTTTGCTAAGGTTGTAAAACATCCACGGATCCACTTGTGTCATAGAATCAAGGGAAATGATATATACATGAATATGTATTATATGATGTCCTTCACCTTGAACAACTCTCTACTTTCTATTTGTTGAGAGAAACTGAAAAAATTATTTTGACCAACACGATCTGATTAGAAGTAAACATTCACAGCAGACACATCATCAACAACTAAAGCTTTCAAAACCGATGGGTTAATGACGTCAACTAGGCACTAGGGAACTTTAGCTAAATTTCACTAGGAATAATCTAAAAACGTTATACTATATATTATTTCAGATAAAACAAGAATATCTAATGAATAAATAAATATTGTTAGGGAACTTTAGCACAATTTCACTTGGAATAATCTAAAAATGTTATATATATATATATATATTATTTCAGATAAAACAAGAATATCTAATGAATAAATAAATATTGTTTAATAATAATATACAATAATTTGTCAAATCCAAATGTATTTATTACATATATAATAAGTTAATATAAAAATCAATATCAAAAGTAATGAAATAAAAACTTAAAGAACCACTAATTAAGTAATTATACTTTTGAAACTGAACAATAATATTTGTTCTAAAAATTCTAATCAGTTATCTAACTGGGATGGTTTACATATTTTCTAATATAATAACATTTTAAATAATGATCAGTACTTACATTTCTAAAACCACTATTATGTTTGTATGGTGTCTATGAAATGTTTTTGCATAAAAATATGGCAAATTGGTTCTTATCATTCAAAATATCAATAAATTCCAAAATAATGGACATAATAAGTTTAATAGACAACACAATATTTTTTTTAAAAGAATATCAATAAATTACAAAATATAAAGCAGGGATAATAATTTATATATGTATTGAAAAATTTTTATTTATATTTGTATAGTGTCTAGGAAATTGTTTTACAAAAACATGGCGAATCGATTCTTTGTTTTCATATTATTCAAACATAATAAGCCTAAAATACAATACAATATATATAAAAAATAATATCAATAAATCCCAAAATATAAACAGATATAATATTTTTATTTCTGTGTTTAATATCACCTAATTTTTAGTAATTTAATTGTATCCACTACATAATAAATATATAAAATATTGAAAAAATATAAAAAAACTACATTCCGATAAATGGTTTTAGTGGCGAGGATAAACCTATGCTTTTAAACAATATCAACAAATACAGATAGTTAGAGTTATTATCAACTGGATAATATTGAGGTCAAGAATTACACTTTCAAGTTGAAGTTATCACCTTTCAATTTTACTTCTAAAAACCAAATGTTCACCATATGCCGCATGTTCAATGAACGTCAACTTCGCCCATTGCAGCCTTTGTTAACAATGTAAGATTTTTGACTTCAATATAAGGGAGGGAACGTGGACCCAGAGTCAATATGTCTTTGCTATATTATGAGTCATTTTATTCCATCGTCAGTTTTTTATTCTATTTTTATTGAATCGATTTGTCATAACCACTTATGTTAATCCACCTTAAACTAAACAACTGTAAAATAAAGTTATACATCATGGTCGCTAACCACTATCTAATTGGATAAAACAAAAAATTATAATTCTCTTTCAACATATTTTCGTCTTCATAATTTTAAACATATTATTTTTACTAAGACCATAAATAAATTGTAGATTCATTTAATAATAAAACATACGAATCCGGCGCTAAAAACCACTAGTTTGTAATAATGTAGTATTGTGTATTGAAAACCAAAATCATCTATTAATTTAAAATAAAGGAAATTTAGAATATTTTCAAAAGAAAACATATGAAAAAAGAAAAATTTGTAGGGCGAATTGGGTAGAAACTTTAAGGAAGAGTGAAATTAGAGATTTGTCATGGTTTGATGGGGAAAGTAGTGATGTGTGGAGAGGAGAGATAATGAAGAAATATGATATGGAATGAATTAAGGGAAAAGTGGGGTGTAGGGAGTCCAATTTCACAATTTTGTATAGCATTTGCAGCCCATGCAGCAATGCCTTATAAATATCCGCATGTAAGAGAGGATAGGATTCCATATGAATAAACATATTGAAGTAAAAATCTAGCCAATTAACCAAGTGCCACGTGAATCCCACCTCTTTCACCGCTAAGTGAAATACAAAAATAAACGAAGAGAAGTTAATGAATGAGCGACAAACATGGGTGTAAATGTTTAAAATAAGAATTAAAATATAAAATTAACTAATATGAAGTGGAAAAAAACTAGATGAGGTAGGCCCCAGTAAGTGGAACCGTTTGTTTGCTAACGGAGTCACATTATATCCGTAAAAAGACAATATGTGTCTGATCTACAAATACTTCTCCAACGTCTTCTTCTTCAATCACTCTGTTCTCCAGCTACCATATAGTTTCAAATCAAAACTAGGGTTAAGGATCTTCTTTAACCTCTGATCAGGTATGCCTCTCTCTCTTATCTTCTTGCTGGAAACCATCTTTTATAAACTTTAATGGAATATCAAACTTTGTATATTTGTCTATTTATTTAAAGCTCAAAAAGTTTAATAGTCTCGTTATTTTCAATCAGAATTTCCACTGCCATACATTTCATCCTCTGAGACTATCCTCACCGCGCGTTTATATACATGCATATCTTTAAAAAAAATTGTTTTTTCTGTTTAAAAAAAAATTAAAAATAACTATTCGCGGACCGCCACATGTCGCGGGCCCGCGAAACATTGCAATATGCGGATGGTCTTTTGCATACGGGAGAATGGAGTTTATGCAAAATTGTGGGCCCTTTCCCTTCAAGATACCCCCTATATACGGAGGATGAGGATGGTTTAATATGTTTATCTACCATTATGAGGCCGAATTGATTGATTTTGTGCAATTGATCTCATTCTGATTAGAAATCATAATGTGTAGTAAAGTGAATCGATTTTGGTTTTAGGATATATACTTTTCATGGCATGTGATTGTTGAGGTTATAGTAAGTGAGCCTCTATGGAGTGAAATTGAATTGATCTGAAACTGATTGACGTTTTAACTTGTAATGATATTTTGATCATTTCATCGTGTTTGCAGAGTGTGAAGACGATGTTAGAGCTTTGAAAAAAAAAACAATGGAGGTATTTGGAATCTCACATGTGGTTAGTTCCGCCAATGTTATTTACTTATATGCGTTACTAGGTCGTGATGGACCCAACCCATGTCACAAATGTGACTGGAAATGCGCAAATGAGAATGTTTGTGGGAATATGTACCGTTGCAAGCTAACCGGTTTAAACCATGTATGTGACAAGAACTGTAACCAAAGGATCCTGTATGATAACCACAACTCCTTGTGCCGAGCCAGTGGCCGGATATTCCCACTCTCGTCGGCTGAGGAGTAGGCGGTTAAAGGAGTCAGGAGGAAGCTTGATGATGAGAGTCAACCCTCTGAAAGCTGCGTGAAGCGTCGTCGACGTGACTCTCAGTTTCATTCTTCTCCTTTTGAGAGGTATGTTGCTGCTATGAGCCCAATCTGTAGCCATGTTGGAGATGGAATGGAGATGAATTAGAGATCTTTTCTATATCTGAGAGAATAATATCTTACTTTCTTTTCTTTTTTCAATTTTGGACAACTACGTAATAAGGATGTTTATCTATGTGCTCTTCCAGGGAGACAGAGTTGTAGCTACCTGTCTGAACAATCAGTTTATCTTTAGTATTGTTGAACTCTATGTAGTAGTTATAACTTAGGAGAGACTTCATGATTCTGCTGCTCTGTTCTAGACGTTTCTTGTTTAAATATAACTTGGTGAAGTAGAATACAAGCCTTTTTCAGGTTTTGCTATTGCTCGTTTACTTCACAGTTGGTATAGCTTCTAGACAAAGTGGTAGAGACAGCTTTTATTTTGGTTAGCCTCAGCTGTTACAAGATGCCATTGATAAGTTCATAAGGACAGGTTCTTCAAGGTAATGAATCAGTTTGGTTTGTCAGTCAACCTGTAGAATATTTCTCAGTCCTCTCGATGAAAATATGATTCCAATGTTAAATGTATTTATTAGTGGGAAAATAATATGTTGTTTTGTTCTTGAGGCAAATGTTAAAAGTGTATGTATTATGCCACTTAAGTGTTGTCACTTAAGGATGAAATCATTTAAGTGTTGTTTCTCCTGTCTCAAACCCAGGCTAGAGTAAGTTCATGATCTTGTGGGTCGGCCATGGGTCCAAGCTCGGAACTTGGCTGACCTTACTGGTGTAAATGCTGGAATAGCCTGCGTAATGAAACGTATTAGAGGCAAAGAGGATCTTGAATCTGCGCAAGTCTCAGTTCCAAGGCATTTACTAGTATTCTAGTGTTAGAGAGTAATGATATGACTTTCACAGTGTGGTGCCAGCATTAGGGTGTGGATTTGCGTACTCTGTGGCGAGCCTAGGTTTGCAAGGACAGCCTCTTAATGCAATCACCACTGCTTGTCTGCTACAGTGCTACTGGCGTCTGGTATTGTTGTTCAAGGCGACTTATTATCATTCTTTACTTGTATATATTTTATGTATCATGTGCGTAACAGCATAATTAAGCATTTATTATTACTTGTATATATTATTATGCAATGTTTTTCTTTTTCTTTTTTCTTTTTTCTTTTGCTGCTCTTGTTAGGAAGAGGGTAAACGTGCGATAACATCATATTACCACCAAACTATGACTTCGTTCTATATATCCATGAAATGTATATTGTAAATATTTTTCTCTGAGTTAAAAGTTACAATCCGATAGCTTAAAATCTAATTATATATAAACCATAATTTTAGTCGGTTAACTACTTATCAAATAATGTTAATCATTTAAGCTAAACTCACAACTAAGTTTTAATTAAAAATAAAACCATTTGACTAAAAAAAAAGACGTACCCATTGTCTTCTTCTTCACCCGAACCCAATCCTTGCCTCACTCCAATCAAGTTCCTGATCCTTGTTAAGAGAGTGTGTTGGTCTGAGTCGGTGTAGTGGGATAAGTATTATCGGTTGTGATAAGTCTTGTATGTTAGTGATAAGGATGAGGTAGATATTGTGAGATCCTAACAGAATATATTGTAACGTGTATATATTGTCGATGAGAGCTCATGGAATAAACAACAGTTTCCCGTACAATCTTTCTCTCTGAGTTTACATGGTATCAGAGCGGTAGAAAAAAAAAGATCCGATCATATAGAGAGAAAGCTATGAGTAATGGCGAAAACAGTATGGCGTCGCAGTACTATTTGTCTCATTCCGACAATCTAGGAGTGTCCATCACGGCAGTCACGTTGACGGGTGAGAACTACTCCGAGTGGGCTTCGGAATTGGAGAATGCCCTTCATGCGAAGCAAGATAGGGTTCATCAATGGCACCTTGTTGATGCCAAATGAAAAAGAGAAACCCGCAGAAACGGAGTTGTGGAGAACCGTTAACTCCATGATCAAGGGGTGGATAAGGACTTCGATCTCAGCTACGGTTAGATCGATGGTGACGTTTACACTGGACGCGCTTAAGATGTGGAGTGACTTGAAGAGAAGATTCTCGATTGGGAATGCAGTACGTGTTCATCAGCTTAAGGCAGAGTTGGCGGCTTGTAAACAAGAAGGGTCGCTGTTTTGGAGTATTTTGGACGTCTTTCATCCAAGTGAGAGGAACTTCTGAGCTATAAGCCTCTTTCAGCGTGTACCTTTGGTGCTTCAGCAAGATCAATCAGGATTACGAAAAGGAGAAGGTTCACATGTTCCTGATGGGACTTGATGATTCAAGGTTTGGCAATGTCTGCACCAATATCATTGGGATGGATCCATTGCCCGATCTGAATTCGGTGTATCAAAGAGTTGTACGAGAAGAAAGGCGCATCATGACTTCGCGAGTGGAGGTGAAGCAGGATGCTGTGGGCTTTGTATCACGTACTGAATCGTCTCCGGTGGAGAATGGAGCGGCTGGGAAAAGTCGAGGAAGCTTGGTGTGCGCTCATTGTGGTAGAACGGGACATGAGAAGAATGAGTGCTGGCAGATAATCGGATTTCCCAATTGGTGGACTGAAAGAAACCAAGTTGGACATCGCAGTGGCCGAGGAAGAGGCAGAGGCCGTGGACACGGTCAGCCTCGATCAAACGCAGTGCAGGGACCGTCTTCCGGTGGGACAAACACTCCATCTTTGACAGCAGAGCAGTGGGCCTCGCTGACTGCACTCTTGGAGCAACAAAGACCAGCCCCAATACCGGACAAGTTGAACGGTAAGAAACAAACAGGGGAGGTTATTCTTGACACTGGAGCATCACAGCACATGACTGGTGATTCTCGTTTACTTACAGATATGCAAGACGTGGTGGGATGCCCAGTGACCTTCGCTGACGGTAGTCAAGTTCAGGCCACCCGGAGTGGTGTGCTGCGACTTTCTGATAAATTGATATTGTCGCCTATTTTACTTGTTCCTAACTTGAATTGCACTCTACTGTCTGTGGCGAAGATGCTCAAGCAAACTGATTGTTTGGCTATGTTTTTTTACACACTTGTGTTTTGCAGGACCGTTTTACGAGGACCCTGATTGGAGCCAGTGAAAAAACGGAATGGTGTCTATGTTTATCGGGATGTCACAGTTAGGCGAGGTCTTAGAGTTAAAGCCGCGGAGGACAAAGCTTTGTGACATTGCAGATTGGGGCATCCTTCCTTTGGTGTTTTGAAAATGACCTTCGTATGAAGCATTGAGGACTTTTGGCTGTCTATGCTTTGCTCATGAGGCATCGCGAGACAAGGATACGTTCAAGGCTAGAAGTCGTAGATGTATCTTTGTGGGTTACCCCTTTGGCAAGAAAGGGTGGAAATTTTATGATTTGGAAACAAGAAGTTATTTACTTCGTGATGTATTGTTTAATGGAGTATTTCCGTATGTTGAGGATCGTGTTCCATCTACTACAGTACCACCAGTGGTGGCGTGTGATCATGAAATGCTCGATCCAGCGCTTGAATCGAGGGGGAGTATAACAGACTTAACGGAAGATGTTGCAGGGACTGATAATTCGGTGGCACCAGATGTCGCTGCTGAAACTCCACCTGCTGCAGACGTTGAAGAAACAGAAGTGATACAAGAGACAAAGTCACAAAAAGTTGAGACAATACAGCCGACTCCAGAGGCTCCTGTAGTTGAGACAGAACATGTTCAAGAACAGAACTTGGGAAGAGGTCATCGCGTTCCTAAACCTTCCGTCAGATTATGTGATTACGTTACATACAACGCACATTGTCGTCCAGATAAACACTGCACCACTCCAGTTCATCCCAACGCTTCGACAGAGTCTTCTAAAACAGGCCCATGTAACATCGTTTCATCCTATCCAATATCAGCCTATGTTACTGATGCGGTGTTCTCTGAGAAACATCAAGCCTTTCTTGCAGCTATTACTTTTATGGTGGAGCCACGAATTGGAGAGAGGCGATGAAGGACAAGACATGGAATGATGCGATGTCTACTGAGATAGTAGCATAGGAAGAACATAGAACTTGGGATATAACAGATCTTCCAAGAGGAAAGAAGGTGTTGATTTGCCAATGGGTGTACAAGTATAAGTTTAATGCTGACGGGATAATGGAGAGACCTAAAGCGAGATTGGTGGTCTGCGGAAACAGGCAAGTAGAAGGTGACGACTATGGAGAGACCTTTTCTCATGTGGCCAAGATAACTACAGTACGGACACTTTTGGAAGTAGCATCTGGTAAGAATTGGGAAGTGCACCAGATGGATGTGCACAATGCCTTTCTGCACGGAGATCTTGAGGAAGAAGTGTACATGAGAATGCCTCCCGGGTTATATGCAGACAAACCGAATAAGGTATGTAAGTTGAGGAAGTCCCTTTATGGTCTGAAGCAGGCGCCGCAGTGTTAGTTCTCTAAGTTGACCACGACTCTTAAGAGGTTTGGGTTCAAGCAGTCGTATTAATATATTCTGACTATTCTCTATTCACTTTCACTAAGAATGGGAAGTGCGTGCGAGTATTAATTATGTTGACGACTTGGTAATTCCTGGGAATGATTTGGATATGGTGATCAAATTCAAGGCGTGTCTCAGTGATTGTTTCAAGATGAAGGACCTTGGGAAAGCAAAATACTTTCTAGGAATTGAGATTGTGAGAGGATCAATGGGTATGTTTCTTGATCAAAGAAAATATGCTCTCGATATAGTTGATGAAGCAGGCTTGTTGGGTCGCAAACCGGTGTCTACGCCTATGGAGGAGAATCACAAACTCCTGTTTAATGAAGGGCCCATGTATAACAATCATGTTCGTTATCGGAGAATGGTTGGTCATCTGGTTTATTTGGTAATCACAAGACCAGAGTTGAGTTACGCGATACATGTATTGTCGCAGGTGATGCATAAGCCGCGTCAAGTTCATTGGGATGCTGTGGTGAGAGTCTTGAAGTACTTGAAGGGGTGTCCAGGACAATGAATCATGTTGAAGGCAGTGAGTGATCTTCGCATTCCTGTGTTTTGTGACTCTGATTGGGCTTCCTGCCCACTAACAAGAAGGTCACTATCCGTGTTTATAGTTTTGCTGGGAGATTCTCCCATATCATGGATGACTAAAAAGCAACATACAGTGTCACACTCCTCAGCTGAGGCGGAGTACAGAGCAATGGCAGCGACACTGCGAGAATTGAAGTGGCTGAAATGTTTACTTGATGATATGGGGATAAATCACAAGGACCCTATGGACTTATTCTGCGACAGTAGGGCTGCACTTTATATCGCAGCTAACCCAGTGTTTCACGAGAGAACGAAACACATTGAGTCCGAGTGTCACAGCGTTCGGGATGCATTACAAGATAAGTTGATCAGAACTCATTACATTCGCACGACGGAACAACTGGCCTACATTATGACCAAAGCATTGGGTAGTCAAGCATTTCATTACCTATTGAACAAGTTGGGAGTTTGCAACCTACACGCCCCAACTTGAGGGGGAGTGTTAAGAGAGTGTGTTGGTCTGAGTCGGTTTAGTGGGATAAGAATTATCGGTTGTGATAAGTCTTGTATGTTAGTGATTCCTTATACACAATTTTCATAAATCCAAACCCTTTGAACTCACCACTTCTGTGCCACAGATTCTTATTTGAAAAAATCACTAATCTTGCAAGTTAGACCGAGGTTCTAGAGTTTAGTATCCACAGAAGAAATAGAACAAAGGCGTTTCATGTGATGACTGAAATCTTGAACTCAGACAAGTATTATGTAATGTCTTTGTTTTGTTTTGATGAGACTGATTATACATATGAGGAACAGTTGTAAAGTCCTTCTCTTTCATGATCTCTGGGACAGAAGGTACAAGGAGAGACCTCCAGTGTGATTCTCCTCCATCCGTTATACCACCAACGAGCATATCTTTGGAAAATTTAACAAAAAAAAAAATGATTGGAGAGAGGTAGAGAGGTAAGTACTAGATTTGGGTGAAGAAGAAAAAAATATGGAAAATAGTCAATAAAGGAAAAAATAATGTTAAGCTTGTCTTCTTAGAATTAAATCCACAATCTTTGTCCTTATAATATAAATAATAATGAAAACTAGATTTTGATTCGCGCTTAAGAAGCGCGAATATTTTTTTGTTGACTGCAAAGACAAATATCAAATAAATTTATTACTATTATGATTATATATATATATATATATATATATATATATATTATTTAAAAATTGTTCTATTATTGTTATTTCAGTCTAGTCGAATGTT
>JABAYD010006071.1:0-16558 GCA_014822095.1 Diplotaxis tenuifolia | reverse complement strand
CTTATATGTTTCGATTATTACAAATAATCTTAAAAATTTGACATAAATTTGTTTTGTAAAAAATATTTTTTTCAATTATATATAAGATAAAAATTAAAATAGCTAGTAAATTTACATATTTTGTATTTTTTTAAATTTAGTTAACAATTATAATAATATAAAACTTAAGAAAAATGTTATATTATCATAATTTTTTTCTTTTTCTTATATGTAGTTTTTTTATAAGTAATAATGTGAATATAATTGGTAATCATATGTTAGAATAACAATCATATAATTTTGTACATTTTAAACTTTAAATATAATAAAGATATACATGTATTTATGTATTACCGGATCAGATCGGATATTCGCTTGACAAAATTTTAATATTTGTGATTTGCTTCGATTATAACGTATATTAATTTTTAGTATTTGTTTTATTTCGATAGCTTACGGATATCCAGAATTTTCTGATCGAATCGAATTAGGAGAAAATGCCCAGCCCTAAAATAAATAAGCGAAGGCCGACTGGATGAGTCGGTTCCAAAACGCGGAGCTGCTTTATTCAAAAACATAAAAAGAACACGATATTTCCTCGCACGCACGTGGCCACCTGAAAGAATCAAAACCCTCCAGCGGGTGACGAACACTCGCTAATGGAATACTAACATGACAGCCAATCTTTTGTCACCACCAATATAACACTGCCACGTGTTACAATTTCGCCCCCTTTCCATAAACCCTCTCTTTAGGGTTTCATCTTCAAACTCTCACTCACACCATCAATTTTACTCTCACTGTTCACTATCCGAACTACTGATTGGAATCCAGCTTAAGCTCTTTCCTCGTCAAGCTCTGTTATGCGTTGATGTAGCAAAACTAAAAATGATTGTTCGTCTCTCATCGTGCTTCTTCGTCGTGGTTCTGGTTCTGCTTTCGATTCGAGAAACGTCGTCGCAGCTAGGCTCTGGTCCGCACATTACCGATGTCAATATACTGTTGCCTCCGAGGATGAAGAACCCAGTAGAGTATCGGCTTCAAGGAAGTGATGGTTGTTTCAAATGGTACGTCTTTAGCTCAGCTTAGATACTATTTATGTAGAGAAAGGTTGATGAATCTCATCTTTGTTCACTTTTCTGATTTGGGCAGGTCATGGGATCATCATGATATTCTCTTGGTTACGCCTGAGTTTAATTCGAGCAGTCATTGCTCCACCAGCGCGCGTCTAAGATCTATTTCACCTTATAGCGGTAGGAAGGAGACTGCAGTTTATGCAACTGATATACAGACAGGGATGGTGATTCGCTGCAAGGTGTTTATTGACAACTTCTCGCGGATTCAGATTTTTCACAATTCCATCAAGCTTGATCTTGATGGACTTTCCATGCTCAGAGTCCGCGCTTTTGATAATGAAGGTTATAATTGCTCTTATTGTGTCCTTTGATAAACCTGTTTTGTGTTGTATTTTTTTTTTTTTTCTGAAATAAATTATATGCAGAAAACGAGTTCTCCTCACTGGTGGGTCTACAGTTCATGTGGAAGCTAATGCCTGAAAGTGGTGGAACAACGCATCATCTTGCTCATGTGCCTCTGAAAGAATCTCCATTGACTGATTGTGGGGGACTGTGTGGCTACTTGGATATCCAGAAAAAGCTTGAAGATAGTGTATGTATATCTATGAAGTCTGGATTACTACTGAATGTTAAAGTGATCTAATGCAGCATGGCAATTGCAGGGGGTATTTGCAGATTTGTTTGTGGTGAAGGGAACCAAAATCGGACATGAGAAAGTTTCAGTTCATCTCTTGGAGGCACCGCTTAACCATATAGCCGATGAAATAGTACTAACGGTAGCAGAGGCCATGTCACTTGAACCTCGTTCACCAGTCTATGTCCTGATGGGAGCTTCTTTTGGTTACACTTTAAAGGTCATGCGTGGGAATGTTCCTCAAGGTTTGTCTGCATCTTTAGGATTCATTTTAACTTTTATACGATAACCTTATGTTTAAAGCTCAGGTTGTTTGATACACATGCCAAATATCATACCTTAATCTTGCTCATAGAGAGGTTGACAAAAAAAAAAAAATCTTGCTCATAGTTAACTATATAGATTATTTTCTTTACGATGTCCCAGTTTTGTTGGTTCATAGTCTAGATATATTACTTGTCATTGTTGCTAGAAAGGCACGCTATGTCTGGTAACTCTGGTTCTTATCAGTTTACTTTTTCTTCTATTTGCAGCTGTGCATCTACCATCATCACATCATAGATGGTCTGCGTTGAACTCCTCGGTTGTTCAAGTGGATTCTTTGCTAGGTCTGACTAAAGCATTAAGCTTGGGGGTAACAACAGTTTTTGTTGAAGATACCCGGGTTGCTGGCCACATCCAAGGATCATCTATTAATGTTGTAACTCCAGATGCTTTTATCTTGTACATATCACCTTGGTCGACATCAGGGGATCCTACTACAGAGTTGAAATCTTTTCCGTCATCTATGCATTGGTATGTGGTCTCTGGTCGTCAATATTTAATTCAGATGAAGATTTTCTCTGGAAGACCTGATGCACATGAAATCTACATAACTGAGGTATTTCCCTTTTTCCCTTTGCCTTCTTTGGATTGGCAGGAAAAGAATTGCATGCTCAATGTTTCCTTGCCTTTACATTTTCTTATCTGTAGAATCTGGTGGTAGTTTCTTTATCTCTAGGTTGTCATTTTTCCATATACTTGTAAGAGTAAGCCCAGTGTCTGGTGATTTTCTTTGCTGTTTTACCGATTCTGATGCGATCATATGAGTCGTTTCTGAAAGTGTGGCTATACCGTATATTCAAATATTTAAAAGAAAATTGAAAAGCCTGATAACATGACTTTTGGGGATGTTTTCTTCTCGCTTTTCATCTATTTGCTTTAGTTTCTCTTTCCTTTGCCCAGCCATGTCCGAATCATCTATTGTATATACGATTCTTCATGATTTTTTGTATGTTCAACATCATAAGTTCCTTTGTCTTGTTCGCAGACGGATGATATCAAACTGTATGGAGACGAGACAGATTACTGGAAAATCGTTTCAGTGCCAGATGATCTTTCGTCTGAATATGGTTGGCGAAATTCTAGAATTTTGAAAGCAGACTCACCAGGATTAGGAGAGCTGACAGCTACATTGACTTACTTCAATGGGCATCAGAATTCAAAAGAGGCGAGAGAGCTATATTTCCTCTCTTTACATTCCATTTTTGTCTCTTTCCAATACCTCAACAACTTCTACTCTGACAGGTTCTCAAGGTTGTCCAAGACATTATGGTTTGTGAAAAGGTGCAGTTCACTCTGAACAGTGAAGATAACATACCTAAGATTCTACTCCCTTGGACCCCTGCTGTATATCAAGAGATGGAGCTACTTGTGACAGGAGGTCAGTTCCCAAAGCTATGGTTCTCGTGACTGTTTTTTTTTTCCAGTTTGAAAACTCATGCTGTCTTGATGTTCTCTTCAATATAGGTTGTGCGAAAGCATCGAGTGACTACAAATGGTTTACTTCAGATATGAGCATTTTGTCTGTGTCAGCTTATGGAATTATCCAGGCAAAGAGGCCCGGAATAGCCACTGTAAAGGTGGTGTCGACTTTCGATTCACAAAATTTCGATGAGGTACATTTGCTGATTGCACAAATAGAGAAAATATATTTATTTAAAATTCCAAGCGAGATAGATCCAAATGGTCAAACTTTTTTTCGCGACTTATCATGCTATGGTTCTACTATTTATTATGGTGATTCAACTGATTATATTATATTCATAGGTTATTGTTGAAGTTTCCGTTCCATCATCTATGGTTATGTTGCAATACTTTCCAGTGGAGGCAGTGGTTGGATCACACCTGCAAGCAGCTGTCACAATGAAGGCTTTAAATGGTTATGACCGAACTTGTCTTTTGTTACTTCTGGTGTTTATTAGTCATCTCTTTTTATGTTTTGCCTTGGTTTCTTTTATATTTTGTTAATTTTTGGAGATCTCACATATCAGGTGCCTCGTTCTCTAGATGTGATGCTTTCAATTCATTGATAAAGTGGAAGACAGGGAGTGACTCTTTTGTTATAGTTAATGCAACATCCGAGATGATGATGTTGGAAGAACTAAGAAGCACGGAGTCTAGTCCTCCTTGTTCTCGGGCTTATATACATACTTCATCTCCGGGCCGCACAGTGCTACAAGCAACTTTGGCGAAAGAGTTCCATTATTTTGATAAGTCACTAAGTGAATCAATTGATTTGAAAGCAACTTCAAGTATCGGGGCCTATCTGCCACTTACTATCAGACAAGATAGTGATGGGAATCATCATGGTGGATATTGGTTTGATAAGACACAAGAAGAAACTGATATTGGGATCAGTAACATCTATCTTGTACCTGGGACATATGTTGATGTAATGCTTCTGGGGGGACCTGAAAGGTGGGATGACAATGTTGAGTTCACCGAGACTGTGACTAAAGTGAATGAAGATAAGGAGGATAATACAGATGGAGATAACATCCATCACAACTTTGACCGCCATGTTAACATGTTTAGAGTTTCGTGCCAGACGCTTGGTTCTTATGTAAGTTTCAAGCGTCCTATGCAATTATTTTTGTTCTTACTTTTTGTAGCTACTGTGAAAGATGACATTTTAATTTCTTCTCTGATTGAATTTATTCAGAAATTGGTCTTCCAGCGTGGAAATCTGGTGGGGGTGGACCATCCTTTACCTGCAGTAGCAGAAGCTTTCTTATTTGTTCAATGCAGCTTACCATCCTCTGTTGTACTCATTGTTGATGAACCTGGTATGTTCAACATTTCCCAGACTTTTGGATCTTTCAGAATTTCTAAAGTTAACAAACTTGATGTTATACATCTTATTTTGTAGTCAACAAGCTTGATGTGATTAGAGCTGCTAGTCAAGCTGACAGGGCACCAGGACGACTTCGTTTAACTCCTGTGACTGTAGCAAATGGGCAAATAATTCGAGTGGCTGCTGTTGGTTTTAGCGACTCTGGAGAAGCGTTTTCAAACTCCTCAACTCTTTCACTCAGGTGGGAACTGAGTAGGTGCGACAATTTGGCATCTTGGGACGATGATTATAATTCAAAAATGACAAAGTCTAGCTGGGAGAGATTTCTAGCTCTTCGTAATGAATCTGGACTGGTAAATACATAAATCAATTCCTTCGTCATTATTTGATTCTTCAGATGCTAAGTCGTTTTTCTTTAATGTCAATTGTTTTGACAGTGCACTGTCCGGGCTACAGTTTCTGGTATTGATCATTCTGGAAAAACCCAATACTCATCTCTGCTTCCAGAAGTGTCTGAAACTCTCACAGACGCTGTACGCTTACAGGTATGCAATTTGTAAGACTTACTGTACAATAGTTTTGTTCATTGCTTAAAAAGAATTTGTTTTCGTTTTAGTAATCCTTATTACAGTTTCAGTTGCTCACCATTTCTGTCTTTTCAGTTGGTTTCGACACTAAGAGTCACGCCAGAGTCCAACCTGGTTTTTCTCAATCCTAATGCCAAGGTAACTCCCATTCTTTAACTAGTGCGTCCTTTTAAATCATGAGTGGATTTCATTGAGTATTTGCATTTTCCAATATTTTTATGTCTCTGGTAACCAGAGTCTGGTTGTACTTTGTCTGAGAGAACTAGAACTAGATTTGTTATGTCTCAGAAGTTTTTTACTGTAGGTTAATTTGTCAATGACTGGAGGAAGCTGTTTGTGGGAAGCAGTTGTGAATGATTCTCGTGTAGCAGAAGTGATTAGACCCCCATCTGGCCTGCAATGCTCGCAAATGACCGTGTCCCCAAAAGGGTTGGGGACTACACTTGTGACAGTATATGATGTTGGGGTCTCTCCTCCGCTATCAGCTCTTGCGGTGGTATGTTGTTACTCTGAATTTATCACCCTAAACTTGTGAAATTCATTAATTTTCTTATTCACGTTGAACATGGGTTTCATGAATCACGAGTCGCTCATTCTATTTTTTTGGTCACAGATTAAAGTTGCAGACATAGACTGGATAAAAATTGCATCTGGGGACGAGATAAGTATAATGGTATTTCCCTTTTATTATACATCCTTTTTGGTTACGCACTGTTCTGTTATATTTGGTATGATATTCCCATTCTTAATTTTAATGTGGCAGGAAGGAAGTACACACTCCTTTGATCTACTGACTGGCATTGAAGATGGGACAACCTTCGATTCTTCCCAGGTTTAAGACAAACTTTATAGATATTGTTTTATACGATCTTATTGCTGCTATGTTATGGAAATATTCTATAAGCATTGACTATCTAGCTTCAACAATCTAACACACCTGAATTTTGGATATATATATAAAGAGGATCAACAGAACAAAAATATCTTCTCACACAAGTGGTTGTTTTGCTGAAATGTCGATAAGTGCAGTACCCGCTAATGGATATTATGGTGCATATTGAGGATGATCTCGCGGAGCATGTTTCTGTCGATGATAATCCACTTTCTGTTGGTGAACACGTGGCAACTTCTTCATTCAAAGTAGCTGCCAGACGCCTGGGAATCACAACTCTATATGTGGGTTTATTTCGTGATCCTTACATTGCTGTCATAATTATGTTCTGGAACTAGATACATCTGAACCTATGCTTTTTTTAATAGGTTAGCGCGGGACAACGATCAGGAGATAAAGTGGTGAGCCAAACTATTAAAGTGGAAGTTTATGCCCCACCAAGACTTCACCCACAAGGAATATTTCTTGTTCCTGGTGCTTCTTACGTGGTATGATGGAAATGTTATTTATTTCTTGAGTAACCACAATCTTTATTATGTTTCTCTCTGAATGTTTTGTATTGATCACCTTTTTGATTATATAGCTCACTGTTGAAGGAGGCCCAACCATGAATGTTTCTGTTGACTACACAACTGTGGATAACCAAGTTGCAAAGATCGAGAAATCAGGACGCCTCTATGCAACATCACCTGGTAACACGGTGCGGACAAAATTCTTTGACTCTGCATTTCTCAGTATTAATCAAACAAAGTAGAACAGGGTTTGGCTAGTAAAATTATTCAACTCTACCCAAAAGATACGGCAACTTGACCTGGACTCTCTTATGACCAGACAATCTACGCAACAATATATGGGAGTGAAGGTACTGTAGTTTGTGAAGCAGTTGGAAATGCCGAAGTTGGACTGCCTGCTACTGCAACGCTGATAGCTCAAAGTGACACTGTGGCTGTTGGCCGTGAAATGCCTATATTTCCATCATTTTCTCAGGTGAGATTCATAAGCCAGAAAGAACGTGCTGCTTAAATTAACTCCACCGAAGTCTATTTCATACTGGTTTTTGGTTACATTATCAGGGAGATCTTTTGTCTTTCTATGAGCTCTGCAGAGCATACCGATGGACTATCGAAGATGAGGAGGTTCAATTCTGTGTTTCTTCTTATTGTGGATATTATAATCTATTTTCCGATTCCCACGTGGTCATGTTCATGATAGAAAGCTATATTTTTCCATGTTAGGTGTTAAGTTTTCATGTGCCGTCTGTTGAAGTGGAAGAGAATGCTGGCTTTGTCAATGTCGTTCAAGGAAGGTAATCTGCGTGACCTCTCTAGCACAAAGACGGATAATATAATACAAACCATTGTCCAATTATGGTAGATAAATATTTTCAGGTCGGGTTTAGCCCCTTTAGTTAGTACTCTTATAATTTACTTTTCACTACACTAGAAAACTTTAATACGGCATTATCATCTCCGCATCGTTTAGCTTTAAAAGGTAGCTTCAGTAAGTGCATTTAGTTTGGACATTGAATATCTCTCGGCTCTTAGAAGTAGACTCAGCTAGTGCAATTAGCTTGCACTTTCAAAATTTTTGGAGCAAGGTTATCTACTCAACCTGAAAAAGGGATGGCAGTGTGTTATTAATAACTTGACCTTTGTATTCGTATATTCTGTTCAGCTAAGGTCTATGCAAATTAGTTAAATTTGGTAGCACATAAAATTTCTTATGAGCAGTTTTATCTTCTTCATTTCAGATCAGCTGGAAAAACCAGAGTCACCATTGCGTTCTCATGTGATTTTGTGTCTCCTGGCTTGTACTCCGAATCTAAAACATACGAAGCGTCAATAGTTTTATCTGTTGTGCCTGATCTCCCTCTTTCTCTCGGGGCTCCTATGACCTGGGTTCTTCCGCCTTTTTATACATCATCTAGTCTATTGCCATCATCTCCTCAGACACCGAAGCACAAGGATGGTCAAAGTCACAGAGGCAACGTAGTCTATTCCCTATTGAAAGACTGTAGTTCTCGGGCTGAAGTTGAACGAGATACCATATCAATTAGTGATGGAAGCATCAAAACTACAGAAATCAACAATGCTGCATGTATTCAAGCCAAAGACCGCACAAGCGGAAGGATCGAGATTGCTGCTTGTGTGAGGGTTGCAGAGGTATTTTGAATTTGGAAATTTGTAGCCACTCAATTCGCTATTCTTTTAATTTTTTGCATCATTTATCTTCTGTTTTTCTAATTTGTTGGTAACATCGATCTCTATCAGGTTGCTCAAATAAGAATTAAGAGTGAAAGGATCCCTTTCTACGTGGTAGATCTTGCTGTTGGTGGTGAACTTGAACTTCCAATAAATTACTACGACACTTTAGGCAACGCTCTCATACATTATTTATGTGTTCACTTTCTTGATGTATTCTTTTTGTTTTAATACCTTTTGTTGTTTTGTTTTGGATAGGAATCGGTTTTCTCGAAGCACATGGTGTTACTACATACAACGTTGAAACCAATCATCGTGATGTTGTGTCTATTAAGACTGTCAATGACCAAACAAGTGTCTACATTAAGGTACATGTTCATCCTTATATTCAAGTTTTGCTGATACATGTGTTTATCTTTTGTCTATTCTGATGGTTACTACATGTACGCCTCTCTGCTCGACTACTCCTCTCTAATCTCGCTCTCTTTAAAATGAAGGGAATAAAACATGGTAAAGCTTTAGTTCGGGTCTCCATTGGTGGTGATCTCAGGAAAGCAGACTACGTTCTGGTATGGGCTACTATCATGAATCTTGTTGTAACCTTATGTCGTGTTTTGGTATGTATACATCTGATATGATATTTGCTACGAGCTTATATTAAACGTGTTTCGCTTTTCTCAGGTTTCAGTTGGGGCACATATCCATCCTCAAAAACCTGTCATGCACACTGGAAATATGCTGAATTTCAGCGTTGCAGGTAAAATGTCAAATCAAATCTGCATTACAAATACAATTATAATGCCGGTCCAGCTAAACAGACGCTTGCAATGTGATTTAGGGTCTGATCATCTAGTCTCTGGTCAATGGGTTTCATCGAACAGGAGTGTCCTATCCGTCAATGCAGTATCCGGCCAAGCTAAAGCAATCAGCCAAGGGTCAGCTTACGGTAATATCGGTTTATGTTTTCATCCTTTTTCTGTGGTCAGATGGTCTAGAGAACACTATCACTATGAAAGGTTCTTTATCTTGGTGCTATCCTTTGTTGCATCTGCGCAGTTACATTTGAAGGTCATGGTTTGAAGCTGCAAACAAAAGTCACAGTGCTACTTGGAAACACCATATATGTTGACTCCCCTAGAGAAACACTAACAAATGTCCACGTCCCTGCAGAAGGATATAGCTTTCCTGTAAAATTCAGGTCAGTAAGGTTTTAATGTTTGCATTTTGTAAAAACATATAGACAACAGCGTATTCATCAATGATACTATAAACTGCAACAGGAAGAATACGTTTCTGAACGGAAACAGGAAAACATTTAACTGCCAAGTAGACCCTCCATTTATAGGGTATGATGCGTGCTTTCTTCCAATGAATATACACATACGTGTTTATATATATGCATTATATGGTTTTGACTTTTATATATGCTGCATTCAAGATATTCAAAGCCATGGGTGGACCTTGACACTGGAGACACTTTTTGTCTTTTCTTCCCATACTCACCGGAGCATCTGGTTCATTCAGTGTCTAGATCAAAAGACACGAAACCGCATGTCTCTTTCTCCATTAATGCTTCAGTCAAAGGACATGTGTCAGAATCTGCATCTGCACTTCTTATTGGGGGGTTTTCTGTAGCATGGCCAAACAAGGTTATTTAAGTTCTTAAATAATCTTTCATCAAAGCGTTCATTTCAGCAGATATATATGCTTTATGCGAGATTGACTTGGTAATATCCTGCAGTTGGATATAAACCCTGATTCAAACAAGACCACAATTTCGATACTGGGGAACACCGGTAAGATCTATATATCAATTGTTAGTTCGTTTTGTTTTCTTATACAAGAAATGAAAAGGATGCTTAAAACTACTCATTGCAGATGTTCAAATTCACTGGCAAAACAAAGCAAGGTTATCGATCAGCTTGATCAAGAGAGAAGATTATGGTATCGCAGGGCGTGCACTATACGAGGTGATTTTTCTCGTGAAAACCCTAATCATAGTCTCGGTACTCTAATCTACAGGTTAAAACATAATCAACAGTTTAATTAGCTATCAATATGCATCAACCTTTTACAGGTGAATGTGCTAAAAGTATCAGAACAATTCACAGATATAATACTCATCACTCTCCCTGCTACTGGTGAGCTTATAGAGTTGGCTCTGTTTACTTTAGAAAAGGATTTTTTTCTGTCACTTACCATACTGTTGCGAATATGTAAACTTTTTTTTTTGCAGGCCAAAGTGTAGAAATCGATTTCTCCTATGATACGCCGTCTGTGAGAAAAGATGGATACCCTCTTTTGTTTAAGATACTGTGGGGTGTTTTAGTGGTGATTATATCGGTGATCATTTTGATGAAAGTGATCGATAGACCAATTG
Organism: Diplotaxis tenuifolia; assembly: GCA_014822095.1. NCBI lineage: Eukaryota > Viridiplantae > Streptophyta > Magnoliopsida > Brassicales > Brassicaceae > Diplotaxis > Diplotaxis tenuifolia. The sequence continues at coordinate 5,694 of JABAYD010006071.1, read as the reverse complement.
GTCCAGCTAGAGCAGCGACAAATGGTGTAGCAACAACAGCAGGAGCACCGGGAACACCAGAAAGGAGTGGTGCAGTGATATACCATGAGGAATCTCCAAGAACACCATCACCATTTTTGGAGTATGTGAAGAAGACTGTGGATGAGACTCCTTACTACAGAAGAGAAGGAAGAAGGAGGTTTAATCCTCAAAACACTATGTAGAATTTGTTTGTTATGAGTAGTAAACTCTGTTTTTGTTTGTAAACCACCAAACCTTGAGAAATGTTTATATCATCTGTGCATCGTTATTTCTTGCTCACTCAGTTTGAACTGGATTCGTTATTTTCTAAACCAGTTATTTAGTTTTTGTTTGATAAGTTTTTACCTTTTAGATGATTTTGGATAAACTTAAAAGAAGTTATGATTTTAGCAGCTTGCTTGAATTAATGAAAAAAGGTTAATAAAAAGTTATGATTTTCAATTTTTGACAGTACATCTGCATAGATAAAGCGCATTGAGGGTGATTGGTTGGGTCGTTAAGTACTGACTTTAGATTTAATTTCTATTTACAACCATTTAAATCATCAATCATGTTTTAAGTAATTTTTAAAGCTAAAACCAAAAGAATTAAAAAATGGTTGTAGGATCTTATTTTCTAAAGTAAAAAAATATTGCAGGAATATCTTTCCTTTATATTTTTTTTATCATTTAATTTCTACAGCTACATTAGATACAACTACATCGAAAATTTCTATAGTCTAAATTCTACAGTAAAATTTCTACACCTACAGTCAAACCAATCACCATCAATATGTGTCCTTCAAATATACTGTGTACTAGGTGTTTGCCAACGACACGCGCAGAAATAATATTTTACTTTGAAAATAGTTTACATTTTGTTTTTATTATTTTTATATTTTAGTTTTACATATTTAGGAAAAATAAATTTTAAATGTTTCTTTTAAAGTTTTTCTTTTGATTTGGCTTAAATTATATATTATAAAAATAAATTTTATTTATATTATATTTAATGATTATTTATTTCAAGTATGTCTTTCATCCTAATTATAAGTATTTTATATATAAATTTTAATAAGCTTTAGATCATTTTATTTTAGTTTAAATATTTCAAAATGGTAAAAATAAAATTTCCATTAACTTAATGGTGATATATTGTTTATTTGTTATTATTATATTTCAAAAATCTTACCAAAATAACTATTTATGCATATAGTTGTTCGTTTAATCATGATTGTATAAAATTTATTAGATGATACCATATTTGAAAAATCTTTCCATAAAATATAAAATTTAATAAAGAAATTTTACATGTCAAATTAAGTTTCATAAGCCACTAGGTAATTACCCGCGCTTACGCGCAGAGTGAAATAACTAATAAGATTATTAATTTTACGTTGTAATAAAAGATTTTGTTGAAAAGTTTTTATTAGGAAAAAAATATTGACATACCAGTTCGAATTTAGATGATTTTTTCGGATTTCAAATTTTTAGAATAAAAATTTTAGATCTGATTCGAATATTTATAAATTTTGTTTTGAATTTGGTTTGGATTTGATCGGATTGTGCATGTTCGGTTCATATATCTTTTTAACAAAAATCCAAATATATACTTAAATACTAAAAATAAAGCAATATAAAACATAAAAATTGAAAATTGTAAGACCAAATATTCAAATTTATATAAAAATATTCAAATTAAATATAAGATGAAAAAGTAGGTATTTTTAGTATTCTGAATATTTTTTGTTATTTTTAGATATTTACTTGTAACTATTTGATAATTGACATTTTTAATATATATATATATATATATATATAAAATTAAAAATAATTAATGTATTTAAATATATAATTTTTATGTGGATATTTTAGGTATCCAAAATATTTCAATTTTGACCAAATTCAGGTTTTGTTATCGAAATATTAAAATTTTATATTCATCTAAGTATTTAATCAGTTTTAGTTTGTGTTTACTATTACATATATATATATATTTACCTGAACTTAATTTCTTCTACAAATTTCATGAAAAATAAAATAATTGTAAAACAAATATATGTAATTATTCGACTATACTTTAAAAATATCAATAAAAATTATTGGGCAAAATTGTGAGGCTTGTTTCAAAATTGACGTAGTCTATAACTAATAACTTGTATTTTATTCTAATATTATTTAGTAAATATAATAAAAACACGGCACAATAGAGTGAAAAACGTTATGGTAGCATCAAAAAATAATGTGATCTATTTACTTGGAACATGCATTGTGTTATTCAATCGATATAGTGAATTTTTTTAAGCTGTTCCAATCTCTATTTTTTCTAGCAATTTTTGTTTTTTTTTAAATTCTTGGTTATAGGAAAACCCTGTAAAAAAATAATATTTGATAAAATAGAGATTCAATTTTGCGTATAGTTTTTCTCACTCTAGTTTTTTTAATTCATAACCAATCACAATTAGTTGTTGCTTCGGTATACATAACCTTCAACTATAGCCAAGTCTTGAGACGTACAAAAACTTTCAATTTTTAAAAATATTCTCATCCCAACATTTTAGTTGATGCATATTTTAATGATTTTGTACTTTTAAATGATTTTTTGTAGTTATAAGACGATAACTTTAACTCAATAATGCATAATTTACAAATGTTATGAACTAAAAATAGATTAATTTAAAAATTTATTGTTTAAACACATTAAATTAAGAATTAAAAAAATTAGAGTGTGAATGTATTAATTGCTAAATCATTGTGAGGCCGATACGTGTCAATGCTTTTATTACAATGCTTCTCAAATAATATATAGGGATGTCATCATTGTTTGGTGAAAATGAATATGTTGACAAATATCTAAATTACTTGTCAAATAATGTATAAGGTAATTCAAAAATATTATCAAAATAACTATTTATACATAAAATTTATTTAATCATGATATTATAAAAAATATTAGCCCAACTCATATTTAAAAGGTCTTTCTATAAAATATAAAATTTAATAAGAAAATTTTACATGTCACATTAAATTGATGTTATGTCATTTTTAAGGTCTTGTAATCATTGTTTGGTGAAAATGAATGTGATAGTGACACATGTCCAAATCACTTGTCAAATAATGTATAAAGTATTTTGAAAATTGTACCAAAAGAACTATTTATACATAAAGTTTATTTAATCATGATAGTATAAAATTTATTAGCCAATACTATATTTAAAAAGTCTTTCCATAAAATATAAAATTTAATAAATAAATTTTACATGTCACATTAAGTTGATACCATGTCTTCCTTTTTTAAAGCGGGTGAAAATGAATATCATATTAACACATGTCTAAATCACTTATCAAATAATGCATAAGGGATATCTTATATAAGTATGAATGAAAAATTTGGTCTTTAGTTGTATGAATTTTTAGCAGAAAATGGCCCAACTTAGTATATTTTCCTAACATTTTGATTAGTGTTACAATGCATGCCATCGAGTTCAGAACAAAAGAAGATGTAAAATAAATTTACCTATTTGAAACTCAAAGTTTTAGTATAACTTTATGTAAAGAGAATCGAGTCATTTTGCCAATTGTGCAACAATTCTTATTTCATATCAGAACAATACTATTTTGTCCTTATAAGTGGATCAAGTTGGATGAGTACTCTTTTCTATCAGAAATTCTAGGATATTATAAAAGAGGATTTTATTCGTATGATTAACCAATTCCTTTTTGGTGGCATTATGGTTCAAAGTCTGAATGATACAAATATCTGTCTAACCCCGAAAAAGATAAGCCTTCTTAAATGGCCTAGTGTAGACCAATTAGCATGTGCAATGTCAGTATTAAGATAATCTCCGAAATCCTATGACATAAATCGAAGAGAGTTCTCATATACCGTATCTCTGGAACTCAATCTTCTTTTGTGGCTGGAAGGCATATTTCCTATAATATAATGATTGCACAGAAAATGCTTCATGGTCTTAGGACAAAACCGGGTGGAAAGAATAAGTGGAGGGAAATATATATTGATATCAGAAAAGCATATCGTAGGATGGAATAAGCTTTCATTAAATTTGCAATGCACAAGATGAGTTTCTCAACCATGTGGATTGAGTGGATCATTTTGTGTATTGCAATGTTTCATCAGTTAAGTATAAGGTCCATATAAATGGCCACCAAGATCAAACATAACTCCTGAGAGAGGTTTACGTTAACGAGACCCTTTATCTCCTTTCATATTTATCCTATGCACGGGAAAGTTCATTGCCATTTTATTCACGCAGAGAATCAAGAAAATATAATAGAGATGTGTATTTCACGGGCTAGTCCCTTAGTTGGCCGGCCTAGAGAGCAAGCGACTCAAGCAGCCACTTAGGTCATCCAATTTTAAAAAGACATATTTTATGGAATTTTTTTATATTAAGAAGTTTTGTTAGTATTTATATGTAAACAGAACTTATAAGTTTAATAATGAAATTTGTAAGAAATTTTAGCATTATTATAAACCTTTTATTAGTAAATTTCTTGAGTAAGTGTATCAAAAATAATTCCATCTTTAGATAAGCTTTCATATTAAAAAATAATTTAGTAAAATTATGATGAATGTAGTCTAATGTTTATGATAATATTTAAAAATATTGTTATATATTTAATTTTATGAAATTATTTTTCATTTCTCATTAATGAAATCAAAACCTAAAAAGGTCATGGTTGTAAATGACTGCTCTTTGTGTTTCTAGTCGGTTTATATTTTTTATTTTAGGTTTTAAACAAATGAGAAATTGAATGTAAATATGTTTTTTGAAGTGGATAACTTATATTGCATCATTTTATGAATTTTTAGTGTAATTTATATTCTAAATGCATATATGATGTTAGATAAAAACATAAAAAAATACATGTTAGAAATTTGCTTAGGACATCCAAAAACATTGAAATGGCATTGCCTTATTCCTCGCTGATGATAATCTTTTCTGTAAGCCGGACCCTTGTGAATGTAATGAAGTTTTGAAAGTTATAAGGAAATATGAGAAAGTTTCAGGATAACGATTAGTTTTTAAAAACACCTTCTCTACTCTTTGCAAAGAGAGTTTCATGTAATTTGAGGTAATCAATTAAGGATTCTCTTGGGATACAAAATAAGGACAACTATGGGTTCATATCTTGGAATTCGAAAATATTACCGTGATCAAAGTGAAAGTTCTTTGCCTTCTTTAATGATAGATTACAAAGCATAATAAATGGTTGGATAGAGAGATGGCTATCAAAAGCAGGCAGATAAGTGCTAATAAAATCAATTTTATTAACCCTCCCGACCTATTTTATGTTAAGTTTCTTATATCCTTTGAAGATTTGTGAATAAGAACATCTTGATAAAAAAATATATTTGTGACTAAAGTGTTTTATAACTTTGTCATCAATTACCTTAAAAGGTGCATCAAATTTTATTTATTATCCTCCTATTCGCCATGTTTTCAATCGACTTTTCCCCATCCCCTACATCACACCTTATGACGCACTAGGAATTAATTGTGAGGTGACAAATCAAGTACGAATATGCTACATATTTTTTTGTTGATATTGTTTGTTGATAGACATATAGAAACCTCCACAAATCCACTCCTTGGTATTGACTTGATAAATTTGGTGATCATGACGATTGATATATGCTCCTAAATTAATCCAATCTTTATCAATCGACTTT
>JABAYD010006070.1:0-14494 GCA_014822095.1 Diplotaxis tenuifolia | reverse complement strand
TGCCCTCGTTAAACATGCATTTTCTTGTAGTGAACAATCCAAATTAATCATACATAATGTCTTCTCATTTAAAAAAAAAATTAATAATTTTATTCCGCGTAAGGTGCAGATTATTACCTAATAAATTATTTATTTACAATTCTTCATTATTAAAAAATGCTTAAGAAAGCAAGACTTATTAAATCTTAAAAAAACAGATAACACCTAATTAACCATAACCACATGTTAACAACCAATGTGATCCAAAATGAAATTCAAACAATAAATCTATGAGAAACAAACTTTGAACCTAATAAAAATCACACCATATGATTAATGAGATCATCAGCTTGTAAATCCCACAGGACATTATCCACATTAAACACATGATGTTGATCATGCTGGCTTCTCATCATCAACATCCCATCTCCTCTTCCTCCTTGGGATCCAATCTCCTCTTCATCCACCACTTCTCCCTTCAGTTTCCTCCTCTGATCCTCCTCCGCTGCCGCAGTTTCAGCCACTGCTGTCCGTATTCCACCGTTTCCCCTCCAGGCCGCAACCGCAGGAGACGCCGATCCATCATTTTTCTCTTCATTCCCGAACGATGACGAAGAAGATCCGTAAGAGAATCCGTTTCCCATATCCCATAGCTTCATTATCCCATTCCCATTCTCCAAACCATCCATTTTCATCTTACCAGCTTCGTTATCAGCGATTTGGTTAAACTTGTTAGGGTTAGGGTTTGAGAAGTTGATTTGGTTTAGGTCAACACGTTTCTTGGTGAGCAAGTGAAGCATCTCGTCCTTAAAACAACCGAGGGCAGCTTCAGCGAGGTGAGAGACTTGAGGAGGATTGAGTGTAGTGGTTATCTCTGCCATTAGATGCGAGAAAGGCTTGTGGGTCACGGGATCTATTCCCATTCCCGACAACTTCTTCTTCAGCTTTGTGTTCCAATAGTTTTTCACATCGTTGTCTGTTCGACCAGGAAGCTGTGCCGCAATCAACGACCAACTGAACCAAAAGACAATTAAAATAAAGTTGATTTTTTCTTGTCCTCGAGAAACATGCTAACTATTGCTCATTGGAAAATAAACCCTAGACTTATGATAAAAATTCTCAACATATAAAAACTCTATGGTTAGACCTGGTATATAAAGCAATGTTTACGTCTTATTCAGTTTCTTGTTTCCCAAGAAACTTGTGGACAAATTCATATAATTTAAATTAATTCCATAACAAAAGAAGCAAACCTGCCATGTTTATGTCTGTTTGTAGTTTTGTTCTATATACTAATAATGACTTCCATTAAAATTGAATGTATGAAAAGGATGAAGGCTGTAGTTTGATATGTTATACGTATAAAGAAGTCATACCGGTTACCAAGAACAGAGTGAAACTTGACGATGATATGTTCTTCAGCCTCAGAGAATTGACCATGTTTCAGGTCAGGACGCAAATAGTTTGTCCACCGTAGTCTACAACTCTTCCCACATCTCTGCAATCCTATAACAACCAGTTTTCACCGATCCATCAATATTACATAATCATTATTATACCTTAACAATAATTCAATATAGAGCAATGGTTAATAAGTAAAGACTATGACTACTTGACTAAAGAAACAATCTTTTATATTTTAAAAATATGTATTGTATATTGAAGTTACCAGCATTTTTAGGGATGAGACGCCAATTACGAGTGCCATGTTGAGCAATGTAAGAAGCCAACTTGTTGTCTTCTTCAGGAGTCCACTGTCCTCTCTTCACATTCTCCTTTTCACAGCATGGAATCCTACCCATTTCTTTCTTTCTAGTGTTTTTATCTCTCGATCGGTCTCTCTTTAGTTAATTTACTGATCACAAGAAAGAAAAGAAAAGAAAAAAAATAGAGATAAATGAAAGATTGCCCAAAAAGAATTAAAACTGCCAAACTTTTAATCTCTTTGTTTTCTTGTAATCGGGATTTTAAATTGTAAAGGAAGAAAGAAAATGTATGCGTATATATAATAATGAAAATGAAAATTTGAAACGATGAAATTAGGCATCAAATGTGCATGAAGTGATAAAACTCTATAAAGAATTCAACGCTACAGAGCGTGTGATTCCCTTGGGCAGGTAGGTCACCCACTCTACGCTTGGTCAACTCCTTTTATATCCCATTTTTATCATTCTTTTCGTTTATTTCATATCTTATTTATCAAATTTCACCCCAAAAAAGGTAAAATTTTATAATGTTATCTATGCAAACTACACAATTAGGGTTTTGAAACTTCAATACAAAAGTTAAGTTGATTTATATAATTATGAGACTGAAGTTTTACGATATTTTTTTCCTTTTTTTTGGTTGTCTTGGTGATGCACGCAGGATATCTCGAGGGCGTACGTGTGCATTAATGAGCATTCGTGGAAACACAGAGAGAATCTTAAAGACAAGTACCGTTTCCTTTTTGTCTCTTTGGCGCACGAACGTATTCCTTATGACTGACACTTCTAGTTAGTCATTTTAGGATTAGGACCCCACGTAAGTCAACTTGTCTGTAAATATGTAAAGGCTAATAGGATATCCAAAATACATAAAATATTATAATATCTATAATCGTTTTTCTGTGTCGAATCTTACAAGATCACTCCTATTTTTATACGGTACAATTACGAGATTTTCTTAGAAATGTCATCTTATTCTCTTTTGAGATGTTTGTTGTGAGTTACTTATCTGAGTTAATAAAACAAATTTGTTCGGGGGAAATAAAATCTGAAAAAAAAAACAGCTCCTCTGACCAACCATGATACAAACATGGTGATGGATTTGATGCAACGCTAGCTTTGATGGCTAGAGCATATATCGCTGTATTAGCGGATCGTTGGTCATACATAAAACTGAAGACCAATAAACAATCCATAGGGGTAGCAAATTAGCTCTTGTTACTAGCGAAATGCAATGGGCTCAAAGCGCTTGTTTATCTAACTTCATCTCTCTCTATTTTTCGCTTTATTCACCATATGAGAAAGAAAGGAACACATTAATAGTAGTAAGCATCAAGAAAAAGAGAGAGGCATTTTCCAAGTTTCGACTAGGAAGAAGAGCAAGCCTGAGAAATATAAGCATCCTCTGACTTGATTCGCAAGTAACTTCTCAGACCAAAACCTAACTCTCTCTCACTGCCATCGACTCAACCATCCTCTCGGCCAGTCCGGTTCCAACACCAATCTCTCGTCCACAACAAACCAGAGCGGGCGGGTATCCCCAAGACCAACCATAAGAAGCAGAGTCACCTCCTCGGCTGAAACTCATCAGAAACCATAAGAAACAGAGTCACCGTCACAAGGCTGAACCTCATCAGACCTAGAAGCCGTCCACGCGTCCAACCAATGCTGCGGTTGCAAACACAACCGATGAGCCAGTCCTTTTCTCTCATCAGTGCTAGTTATATCTCTTCTTCCTCCTTCAGGATTCTCCATAGCCAGTGGTCTCAAGTTATAAGGAATTGAGTTTTTGTAGCATGGCTATATAGAAAGGAATATAGTAGGCTAACGTGTGGAAGCTGATAAGCTACAAGCTTAGGATACATGACTAGAGTATTGCAAACCCAAAATGCCAAAACCGAACACAAATGTACTATGAACCGAATTAGTACGATAAGATTGTAGACTGAACAAACTGAATTAAAACACCATTTAAACCATTCAGTATTACTATGAAACTTTAGTTGATTGTTTCCATTCTTTATTTTTTTCGAACCACGGACTGTGATAATACAACATAATTGACCAAAGATTCGATGAAAGCTTGATAGTATAATTATCATATAAGCAAAATAATGTTTTCTCTCTTTTAGTAAATGAAAAAGAATTGACTTGATGAAGAGAGCTTAGCTGAAATTTGACTTAACGACTTGTGGAAGAGATTTGAGAAGAGAAGGCGATGGCCTCCGAAGAGTGTGATTGAGAAGCAGCATCAAAGTGAGAAGTGTTAAAGCTCCTGCTTGGTGTGCACTTCCTAGTGAAACGGGTACATAACTCAGAAGCGTTGATACACCTAACGTCACCTGCAAAAAAAAAAACAAAAACACATCAATGGTTTTGATTTTAAGTTTTCACAAACATGCAAATTGATTCACCTGAACAGCAGTCATTCCGACAGTACTTCCAATCAAAGCTTTGACAGCTGGATGTATGTCTAGCTTCCTTGTGAACCACCACATTGTTCCAATTGCGAGTAGCGTTGTGGTTGCCAGAAGACGATGATCAAGCTGAAATTGAGTGAAGTTTCAGTGAGCCTATATAGGACTCTTGAAGGTAGAAAAGCTTTGTTTTCAATGGTGGTGTACCTGAACAGTTGCTGTGTTCTCGAAAAAGTTGCGTATAAGTGGTTTCATCTCAAATATACCATCTGGGATCCATGTATCACCCATCTTCGGGAACGTGTTGAATGCACGACCCTACAATTCACAAGCAGAGAAAGATTTAAACAATCAAGAGTTCTTTCTGTAAACAAGAAGCTTATATCTGTTAGTTTACTTACAGCATCATTTCCAGCAACAAAGGCTCCGGATATGGCAGTGATACCAACAATCACGCTTACTGGTAATGCAAACTTCTTCACTTTAGCTGCTCCGCGAACCCAAGCCAGTGACTCAGCTGGTGGTTCAGGCATTACAACAGAGAGTGCTGTCCAGAAAAGTCCACAATATATGGCAAAAGCTGAGGTTAAGTGAGCTGCAAGACGGTATGGGCTTACCCTCGGTTGAGAATATTCAGACGGCGGCTCCTACAGGGACCAAAAATGATTACAGATTACACAATAGTCTCAAGGTAAACAAGATGATACTAAAAGATTTTTACCTCTAAGCCACTTTTAACCATCCACCAACCAATGAAACCTTGACCAGCACCAAGTGCAAACAAACCAGAGAGCTGAACTCCAAGACGTAGAGTAATATACCCTTTACGCAGAAAATACGAAAACGGCAATGCAAACATGATCCCTAAACCTCTTCCCCACATACGATGAGCATACTCCATCCAATAAATGAACTTAAAATCTTCAAGATTCATCCCTTTGTTCACACTACAACAGCATACACTCAAGATCAAGAGTTTGTTCTAAAGACAAAAAAATGAAATTTTTTTTTACTTACTAACCGTTTATACTCAGGTGACTGTTTATATTTCTCAAACTCCTTAGCCCAAGCTTCGTCTGAGAGAGGAGGGAACTCTCCAGTGAACTTCCAATCAGTCATGGATAGACCGGATCGTGTTAACCGGGTAACACCGCCTAGAACCACCATGCTGAACACCCAAGCTGCTGAACCGAAAAGCCATGTTCCGACCCATTTGCGAGCTTGGGGTCCTCCGGTGACAAGCAGCTTCAAACCCTCTTTGCTCTCTGAGCTAGCGGCGGCTAAAGTTGACATCTTTCTAAAAGTTGGAGCCTTTTGATTCCCCTATACACACAATTCAGAATTCTTGAATCAATCCAAGTATCAATATTACTTTGAGCTATGCATTATTTGTGAAATGGAGGAAGAAAGGAGGTTACTTTGAGAAGAGATCGCAAGCCATTGAAGGAGTTTCCAGGTAGAGGAGAAGATGAAGAAGCAGAGTTTACAGTAGTGAAGGCGCGATGAGAGGGAGACGTGGATCCTCGAGCGATTCCGTAGAGCGCTTCCTTGTTCCTCTTCAATGCCGATCCAACAGCACGAAACATTTTTCTTTCTCTCTCTCTCTAGGGTTTAAGCAAGGTTCTGGGTTCAGAGGACGGCAAAGGAATCCCCTCTTTCTGCAATTACGACCCGGTTCGTATCTGTTCCGGGTTCGGGTTTTGCTGTTGTGGCTCTTTGGTAGACACTAACAACAGGGTGTTTGACTTTTAGCGTAGAAACGGAACGGTGTTTAGAACTAAAACTGAAAACGATGTTTCTGTGTACATAATTCCAATAGCTCTTTGATTTTTGGTATCTTTGCTTTGTGAAGTTGTGCATTCAAGACATTGTGGTCTTGGTCATTTTTGCTAACTATGACGTTATTTAATAGTTTCTGCATAATTTTTTTTATGCAGAAACGATAGGTACAGAGTTCTTGACACAATATAAGTCTTTAAAGCAGAAAATAAAGAAGAAGAAAATGTTTAAGTGGAAGGTGGAGGAGAGTTCTTGCGAATCTTCAGATATCCAAACTTGCCAGCTCCAGGAGATGATCCTTCAAACACATACGGCATAAACCCTGTTGCTTCCTTGTACTTCTTCTGAATCTGCATAACACATAATCATATTAAACATCTTTAATATTATCTATTATTATTATAAAGTTGCAGCTCAAGAATCATATATCAAAGTTTTTTATTATGTTGACCTCAAGAATCTGTTCACTGCTTCTCAGACTGCTCCTTCCCATAACGCAGACCGTTCCCCCGCTACCACCTCCAGTGATCTTGGCACCGTAGAGAGTCCCGTTCTTGGTTTTAGAGTGCTTCACCTTCTCTATTTTCTGTACTAATCTCACTAATCTGTCTGTACCATCAGAGCCAAGCCCACACGCGCTGTAGCTATCATGGCACTGCCATGTAAACACAGGTTAAACGGGTTTAATAAACTGAGACTTCATGGATCATTAAGAGCTAATTTTGAAAGCAATGATTCTCACCTGGTACATAAGCTCCCCAAGACCAATGACCTGTTCTTCTGAAGGAGTTGCTGTCAACAGTGCTTTGAAAGCCTAAGAAAAATATCAGTTTCATTATAATACATAGCATCATTCTTCTTATCACACCAAACAAGTCTGATTGTGTATATCTACAAACTACATTAGCTCACCTGGACACGGAAGTTCTCATAGATTGGATGTTTAGTAGGTGCCATGATGTGGTAAGTACCTTTTCTGTCAATGGTTGTGACAGAATCACCATGATCACTGTACTTTTCCATGAATTCTTCTCCTGTGATAACCTGTGGGAGCTTACTTGCATATAGAGCTTGAAATCTACAACAACAAAAAATAAACAAAAGATATCATTATCATCATTAGTAGGCAGCCCTAATATGATGGATTTAGTTATTCAGTACCTATGAGGTGAAAGGTTGCATAAGTAATCCAAAGAAGCATCATATTCAATCAACTCCGAGCTCTCTTCTTCAGCCTCTCCTGAGTTATTTTCAGAAACAGAAGAAGAAGAAGATGCAAAAGATCTTATCATTGTTTTGCCAATAAAAGCTCCTATCCTCACAGAACCATAGTCTGAACCACCAACACTGCAGAGTTACAAAACCAATTGTGTTCAGAACAAAATGTTTGGACTCAAATATATAATATACCCAGCACCTGTGGCGTATTCCGGAATCAATTCCCCAGAAGCGAATGTGAGAAGGTATTTCAACAAGTCCTAGTATCTCAGCAGGCTGCAGCAAGTAGAAATTAACTCGGTTATTAGAAGTGTTTTTGATGGATATGAAGAAGGGAGAGACAAGTACCTGACAGATCATAGCAAGAAGCTTGTTAGCTTCTCCACAAGCAGAAGCCATTTGATCCATCACTCCACAAGGTGCTCCAACAACATAGTTCTCCACCTTTTGGCAAAGCAAAGCCACGTCTCTCGGAGATATCTCAACACCTGAAAGATTCAGATTTATTATCTACTGGTTAGTTATGGAGGAGAGGTTTGTACTAACCATGAGCAGCAGCGATAGCAGACATGGTAGCAACTTCAACTGATGCAGAGGATGATACTCCTTTGCCTTCAGGAACCGTTGAAGAAACCTGAAAAACCACGTATTAGAGCTTAGTTAAGACTAGTAGATGCATTGCATACAGTTCATGAAAGTTCTGTTACCAGTATGCTAATGCTATCTTCAAAACGAACGTTCATCTCTCTCATCAGTACCAGAATAGTACCTGCAACATAGGCTGCCCACCTAGAAAAATGGACTCAATAAATATATATATCATAAAGCTTATGATGATTCTTATTAAAGTATCTGAGAGAAGATAGAACCAACTTCTGAGATGGATCCTTGGAAAAGTAATGGTAGGCTTTCTCATAGGATATTGGTTTCCCATCTTCTTCCATAAAATCAGACAAGTCCATATCAAAAGTTGGTCCTCTGTTGCTCAACTCAGATCCAAATGAAACCTGGAAGTTTCAGAAATAAAAGTTTAGAGAAAGGAAGGCAATGTGGTGTCAGAAAATAAAACAAAACATACAATTTCAAGTATGGGAGTGTCTCTTGAATGATGTCTTGCTTCAGCGTGCTTCCATAGTTTCTGTTTGCAAGGATGGTTCCTCTGTACAGCTGCATGGCATGCCTCTCTCGTCGGCATCTAACCAAAAACAAAAAATAATAATAACATTTTTTTAAAGATGAATCTAAAGTTGTTCTTGATGAAGAGGTGACTAACCAGCAAGACAAGACTCCCAGAGTAATCAGCAATGCCTCCCATTACATCAAGTCTACCAGGTGCTCTCGCTACAACAATATCCTCCTGAATGGTCACAAACAAACTCCATTTTTGTTCCTCAAACACACACACAAACTTCATTGAATCCAAATAATGGGAAAACAAACAAACCTCCCAGTTGAAAAGTGCTGCTGCTGCTAAATGCTCTCTTTCTTGATGATGCCCTCCTATTTTAGCTAACGTCTCCAAACTATCCAAGAAACTGATTGTATCTATAAGACCATGGTGATCTCCATGAAGAATTTCAAATCCTTCTACAAACCTGTTAAATAAAAAAAAACAGATAAGAGGTGACTCAAAAGATTCAAACTGAAAGTTTCAAAGTGCACAAAGGAAACACACTTGGAGGGTTTATGAGTCTGATCAACAGGAGGAGTCACAGATTCGTCTCCAGCGACTTGATACCATTCTGGAACTGAAAGATCTCTCCCTGGAGCTCTCTGTAGCTGGAAACCTAGTATTATTGCATCCCTGAGTCTCCTCGCCCCACTAACCTACATTATCAATGTATATGAATCAGTCCCTATCTTAATCTCTTAACATGTTCTTGATTGTATCACTCACATTGAGCTTAGAACGTTTCTTCCCCATAGCTGTGTCCTGCAGTATTTTAGCTGCCACCTGGATTCAGAAACGAGCAGGAGTGATTACATTATCAACATGGGGAAGTTGTCTTGTACTATGAAGAGTTTCACCTCGCCACCATCAATGCCTCCGTCGTAACATGGATTCAATGTAACAGCACGCTCAAGATAAGGCGCCCAACATCCAGAAAGAAGATCTCTTCTGATCATTTCAACTCCTCCTTGGTAATACTTTCATACAGAAACAACAATAATTCTCAGAAAAAGGGTAAAAACAAACATATGCAGATCAACTTTGTGTGATGATGCTCTGTGTCACCTCAAGCATCTTTCTCAAGAATGGTTCTTCATTGAAGTAATCTCTTCGCACAAAAATGAACGGTAACTTGCAAGAAAGTGCTTCACTCACAGTTCCATATCCAATTTTTCCTGATGTTGTTAGTTAATTAGCATACTGTTATGGTGAAAGACTCATAGACAAAAGAGGAACAAGTGATACCGAGCATGCAGTCTGAAGCAGCAATCACATCAGGAGTGTAAACATCTTTTGGAAGGGCTATGAAATTTGGAGGAAGCTCGTGCTTTGCAGAAGCGCCACAGACCTATATATATATATATATATTGCAGGCAAACTTTCATATGCTTATCTTATATTGTAACTAATCAACCAGGAAAAGTAACAGAAACTCAGATATTAGTACCAGGCATAGCCAACCAGCTGGGAGATATTCTTCCTTCAGTTTCCAACCTGTTGGCTGCAAAATTACATCAGCAATGTAACTGCAAGAGATAACTATACATATTGAGGAGCTATATGAGAATTTGCTTACTTGACCACCAAAGTTGAAGATTAGTAGTTTCACATTGTCTGGAACTCCAAGCTCTCTCCTAACCTAAAATGAGAAATTAGACTTGTTAATTAATCTGACAGAAGACAAAGTCTATTACTAAGAAAACAGAACTAAGTGTTTTTAACTCAAACCTCTTCTCTAGACTTATGCAATGGCCTCACAACAAGGGGAATATCAATCACATCATGGAAAGCAGGCACTGTATTAGATCAACACAGTTTTTTTTTTGGTATATTTATAAACATAAATATTTGTTGCTTTTATAAGTCTCTAACAAGAACTTACTAGGACAGTGTCCGGGAAGGCGAATCAGAAACTCGCAGTGCGAATAATCCTCAGCTATCTGCAATAGTAATCACAATTAAGAAGCCGTTGGAATCGAGAAAGATGACATCTAAGCTTATAATTAGTTGAGATCTTTAACCTGCCAAACAATGGATTGGTGATGATGTCCTGCTGCCATCACATACTCTGCATATATGAAGTCCCAACTGCAGTAATCACAGTTTCACAAAACATAATTTTCTCTGAGATGTATGTAATGATATAAGATCAGATCAGAGAACTTCACTGTACCTGAAGTTGGCCACGCAAACAGATCGGATCCCTGCATTAGCTGCAGCACGGCAAGCGATGGGAACAACATCTGAGACCTGTTTTCACAATTCTTGATTTAGTTTTGAAGCCACAATCAGAAATATACAACACTTGAATGCATTTTCTGGAAGTACCACAAGGTTGGCTTTGATTGAGTTTAGCCACTCAACCTCTGTGGCTAAGATGGAGTCACGAGGTTCAACCGCAATCTCGCAGTACTGCAAAATTAACAAAAACAAGATTCGATGAGAACCTAAATTAGGAGAAGGAGAATGCATCTGAATTGGAAGAGACCTTCTCCAAGGAAGCACGACGATCCACGGTTAAAGCATCAGACTGTACAGATCCACTGTCCAATAATACCTAAACATCACCTCCAATAATACATTTTCTTTAAGAAAAACTGAAGAACAATATTCTGGCAATGTATCGGAGAGTGAAACTCAGTTAAATTAAAAATTGCAAATGAATTACATTTCGGATAAAGAGATTTGGAGAGTGAATCTCAGTGGTGAAAACAAACTCTGGAGCAGCAGAGACAACATGAACTTGATGCCCAGACGAGATCAGATGCCGAACCACCTATGTCCATTACATCAAGACATAGATTCACTAAGAGGCTATAAAATGTTGTGATGTCGGGCAAGAGAGGGAGAGATCTAACCTCAACGACACGAGTGGCGTGGCCAAATCCATGGCCAGTAACGTAGTAGGCGAAAACCAAAGGAGGCCGAGATGATTCAGACTCAGACATTGGAGTTGTTTGAAGCAATGTGGGCATTGCAAAACTGTATGTTAAATGGGATGAATCTTGAACTTCTGATTTTTAACATAAAATGGTAAAAAGTTTTTTTGTTGTTTAGCCGTAAACGGAGAGATCGAGGAGATGAGATTATAAAGCGAAATGGATATGGAGATAGAGAGAGAGAGTAATAGTAAAACGTTACATAAGCTAAATCTGGAGTCTACCGATCTATTCTAACTACCTATCCCTTTTGTGTCCCCTCTTACGTGTTCCAGGGGGAAGCTGTCTTTTTCTTTACTAATAAAACTACTAGCTCCCAAATTGTATTTTATGATATTTCTATTTTTATAAGTTTCAGGGATATTTTGTTTCTGTTTTACCATGATTATCTATTTACTTCCATGTTAATTTACTGGTCTGTGGATTTTACTGGCTTTGAAAATTCAATCGAATCTTGCGCCACTCTTCATATCCTTATTACAAATCCTCTGTTTTTCAGTTATTGATTTAAATCTTTCCTAACATCATGTAACAAAATTGATGTGCAAGTACCAAACCATACGTTAAACAGTCTAAAAAACAAATGTGACAAGGTAGTTTCACGCAGTAGTTCTACTTTTAAACTTTAAGCAGATTAGGAAAATATTCATAAAGATGAAAGACAAAACAACGTTTCCACATTACGGACACACCCCTTGGACATGACAAAGTTGTCTTTAACTACACTAGAAAAAAACCTAAGAGTTGTAGACCACAGATCAGATTCATAGCTTAGAAAAAAGCCTGACCTAGTACTCCCTCTGTCTTTTACCTGGAACGCCAGTGGATTGAACAGCCACAGTGCAATCTCTTGCCCAGTGTCCTGGTTTTCCGCATTTGTAACATTCTCCACCCGAGGTAGCAGGCTTTCCTTGCCCTGATGACTGAAACTGTTGATTACCAGACTGACCGGTGCAGTCTCTCGCCCAATGTCCTTGCTTCCCGCATTTGTAACACTCTCCACTTGAAGAGGAGGACTTCACTTGTTCTGATCCAGACTGAGCAGTGCAGTCTCTTGCCCAGTGCCCTTGCTTCCCGCATTTATAACATTCTCCAGTTGTAGAGGAAGGCTGTGCCGGTCCAGTTTGGTATGGCGGATTACCAGGCTGAGCAGTGCAGTCTCTTGCCCAATGCCCTTCCTCCCCACACTTAAAACATTGTCCAGCAGCTGAGGAAGGCTGTAGTACTGGTCCCGTTTCATATGGCGGATTACCAGACTGAGCAGTGCAGTCTCTCGCCCAATGCCCTTCCTTCCCACACTTATAACAGGGTGTGCCACTGCCTGTTTTTGCAGTTTGATATCCTCCGGTGACTGATTCACTTAAGTTGATGTTATTGGTAAAGCCATACGTTGTAGAAGATTTGACTGCGTCATCATTGCACCATTTGAAGAAACCACAAGAGCCCTGAGATCGAGAGGAAGCCATATTAGAATACACAGATAGCGAGAGCTAAGCAAGATGGTGTACGACATCAAAGTTTTACTTCCAGTTGATGGTTCTTGACACTAATTGTAAGCCAAGAATCTAGATTCTACAAACCGTTCCAACTTTGCTAAAATAGTTGTAGACCAAGTTGCCAATCTCTCTCCATCAACTAAACAGGAAAAAAAAACTCCTGATCTACAGTTTACAGATTATTTGATAAACTATCACGTGCACAAAGTTTATTGGTATACTTGTTGCACAATAAGTAACCTGAGTGCATTTGGTATATGCATGTCAGTGCAATGGCATAAAATACAAAACAAGAGTCAGCACGTAACCAGGGTGAAGGATATCATGAAGCTCTATCAGAAAGGACACACCAAACCAGAAACCACAGAATGTACAACAGATTACAATAGCTACGTTGATTATAGGTAACAACAAGTATAGAAACTAGATGATTGATATAACATACCTCAAAAACAGGACAGCGATAGAACTGCCTGCCAATGTTCTCCCCAGTTTTAGCAGTGAGAACAGGGCACAATCCAGAACCACACGGGCACTGGAGATCAGGGAACTTGGATTCGTTAGTGTTCCCATAACTCTGCTGAGTTCCGGAAGACTGAACCGCAACACACCACTGGAAAAACCCACAACCTCCGTTTTCCTAGTAAAAAATGGTAGCCTTATATCAATCCCAACACCATTTTCCACAAATAAGCAAAAACTAACAAAAAAAGCCAGTGTCTAATCTTATTCAATGAGAGAAACTATTCATATTGACATTTCATCGAACACCTAAGGAGCAGAAATGATTAAACCTCTCTATTAGGGCATTTGTAGAACTTTCGGCCTGGATTCTTCTGCGTGTTCGAAGTGAGAATCGAACACACACCAACTCCACATGGACAGCTCTTCTCCGGGAAATCCTGCTCTCCCGCCTCTGATCCATAACCTCCCGCCGGGTTAAAATTCACGGAGGAGCCTTGAAAACCGCCGCGAGATTTGGAGGCGGGATTGAGAGGATTCATCTGCCACTGCTCGCTTTTGCTTCCCTTTAGAGCCGCCATGTAAGGTCCCTCCGGAACGGGTACGGGGGCGACCTTAGGGCGTTTCGCCGCCGACGCCGCTTCTGCTTTCGCTTCGACTGCGGCGAGTTCGAGAAGGAAGTCATCAGATTCGTCGAGCTCTTCGACCTGGATCGGGCTTTTCTCCATTTCGTCTCTCTCCCTCGATCAACGACACTCTTTTACTTGTTTGCTGCGTATCTTTTAGTGCTTAGGGATTTTCCCGGGTTTTATCGTCCACTTCCCTTTATTTTTTGATTTCTGCAGTACAATGAACACATAATAGCATATACATGTTTTTGGAAGAAAATGTCTTCGAGCCGAGCCCATTTATTTCAGGCCCATACTATCTTTGATTACTCCGCTTAAATGAGAAATAGTAAATTAGTTTTTTAAGCCAATTTCATTGTTGGACTTCTAAAAGATTTTAAATGAGAAGAGGACAAGCCTGTGGTAAGGATGATAAACGCGACTTCTGATGAGGATAAGTTTTGGTGTGTATATCCACCACAATAGATATCTTTGATACATATAATATTTTTTTGTATATTAATATACTAGTTGAACTTTTTAATTTCAAAGTATTGGAGTATATATGCTTCCTAAATTTATATAGGAACCATACTCCAATAGAAAGCGGAGCTTAGACCAACTCCATTAGGAGTTCAAAGAGGGTTCATGGGCTCAGTATCATAGGCCCGAGATTTAAAAAAAAAAAATGGATTTATTTCCGTGACCCGGGTCTTGTG
>JABAYD010006063.1:213-15245 GCA_014822095.1 Diplotaxis tenuifolia | reverse complement strand
TTTCTCGGTATTGCCTCGGAAATTTCCGACGAAATACCGACGAAATGTGAAATTCCGAGGAAATTTTTCCGACGACCATTTTCGTCGGAAAGTCCTCGGAATTCGCTTATTCCGACGAAATACCGACGATTTTTTCCCTCAGAATCGCGCAGTTTTCTTGTAGTGGAAGACCATATGTATAATATTGTGTCTGCATTTCTACATGTAAATTCACAGTAGAGTAGCCATGTATGTGTGACATTATTGAGCATGTTCATGTGAATGGATGTAAGCGTTTGTCTTGAGCGAAAGACTACTGACACACGTGACTTATTCTTGTTGTTTCTTATTCTTTCTTTTCTTCGTGGTGAAACATAGACACAGATGCAGAAGATAAATTTTTTTGAATCCTAATTTGACATGTTGCTATCATCTTGGACACAAAATGTCAAGCATGTGTTCTTCTTTTCGCTGTTTCACACTAAAAGTCATGCTCAGTGAGATAGACTCTCCTATATGTAAATATTTTCAGACAATGTTATTATGTTACAAACATGTTGGGCCGAGAGTCTAAAGTCTAAACACAATCAATTGACCCAGACCAGCCCATATGGAAGATCATGGCATTGCCCTCGTACCACTATCTATCTATTTTTATCAAAAGCAGCTGGGATACATTGTGCTTTACTTGTCTCTGAACAACCCTTGTCTCTAGAATCTCCACGAAGTATTAAACTTTTGGAAATTGTTAAACATGTGTTAACCAATAAACAATTGTGTTTCTCTGTTAGATGAACAACTAATACATCACATGTGTCAAAAAATTAAAAAAATCAACCCGATCAACAAGAGACACAATGATATGAAAGAAACAGACAATTTTGGCAGACACAAATGTTTCTGCTGACATATCAAATCCCAAAAAAGAAACAAAAATAATCTTCCTTGAAACCACACAACTTCCATCTACCATGATCACAAATGTCAGTGTCCAAAAACCATCAGCTTAATGGTTTTACTATGAATTGAGAATCAACATTAGATGTTAAAAAACAAACTTTTTTGAAACATCTAACACATGATTAATCTAGAAGTTTATAGAAAGAGCACAACCATTGCTCAAAAAGAACAGCAACATCAAACTGAAAATTGAAACTTTATTGACTTTGTATTATCTGTCTTTTATATTTTGAACATAAAAAGAACAAGAAGATTATAACTTTTCTCAATTAACAGAGGCATCATCATAAGGACCTAATCGATCAAGCTTAGAAAAGTCAATCATAATGGGAGTAGTGATTGTAATAGTCATCATACGAAGAGGAAGAAGATCGATCATCGTCATCAGAATCATCATCATAAACACGATCATGATGATGATTATAGAGATTATGCTCAAAAGCAAGTCGATCTTCATCATCAGCATCATCAGACAAAGAAGAAGCAGATTGAGAATCATGGTAGGTGTAGGAGTAGAAGGAATCATCAGGAGGGAGACACATAAAAGTCCATAAACAGAGAACCAAACGACTCAACTGATACATCGGGTAGCAAACCGCCATGTCCATAAGCTGCCGCGTATTGACTCTCTGCGACGACGGTATCCTCCACATCAGCTGCCATGTATCCGTTGAGACGTCGGCGATCGCCACAACCGCCGCACTGTTGAACACCATAATCACCAAAAGACTCTCTCTCTCTCTCTTTCTCTTTCTCTCTCTCTCTTTTTCTCTGCCGTGTGGTTGGTTGTTCGTCGCTTTGACTTTTCGTGAGTTGTTACTAGAGAAAGACTTTATAAACGTTTTTATTACACAACTAAACTGAAAGAGATATGTTTGTTTATTTAATGTCGACCATATAGTTGTTATCTTTGCAAGTAGAGAATCAATTCGAAAGTTGGAACTAGCCCTTTGACATTCGATTTTTGGTTTTGGTTTTGGTTGGGTTCGGTTTTAGAGATTTAGGATCCGTTTGGATATTTAGAATCCGTTAGAGTATATAAAAAATTCGATTCAATTGTTTATTCGGTTCTGGCTCTTGATCAGAAAATCATAAAACTCATATTTTAGAGGTTAAAAAATTAAATAATTTGTACACATAAAAATATTTTGGATAAAAGATATTATGTTAGTTCGAGTTTTTAGATATTTTGGTTTATAAATAGTTTCAAATTATTTAATTGTTTTAAAATTAAATATAGTTAATTGTTAGGATCAATTCAACTTCGATTCGATGGAGAACACATCCAACACTCGATTGTAAACACTCATATGAAAGATAAAATCAAAAACACACAAGAACACAAAGATTTATACGAGTTCGGGTCTTCGAGATTGAGTAACAACCTTATATCTCGACTTCATGAATTCACCAAGTTTTCACTATGATCTTTTTCTCTTTCGTACAAGTAACCCGAATAATCCCTCTCTAGCTGACACTTGAATTAATGATCACTAGAGAGGAAAAAGTTAACCACATATGCCCTTTATAGCTGAGGGATTAATCACAACATTAAGCTGACTTAAACCGGCCATAAACTTTAAGCTAACCTTCTAACTGAACCAGCTAAACCGCCTTCTCCAATCATTAGCTCAATTGATTTCTTCTATCTTGGTTTAAGCTTAACCGAGATTGTGTATCATCACCAAAGCTCTACATTAATATTTATAAGTATACAAATTATATTTATTAGTATCTCTCGATTTTTCGTTCGTTTTCAGTTTTTCTTTTTTTTGATTCTAGAGATATAGTATTCGTTCGGATAATTGGTGGGATCTAAAACCGAACCAAATCTTTTTCAATTCGGTTTGATTCTTCGGTTAAAACCTTTAAGCCCAAAGTCAAAAGCTTTCTGACAAGAGCTAGACCTTTTGTAGTTCTGTTACCTCTGTTATAAGCCCGGCCCATTACTAGTTTTGGCACCAGAGGAGACAGAGATAGCGGCGCTGAAGCAGCAAGTGGTCATTGAAGTGCAAAGAAGATAAGGCCATCAGAGCTTTAACAATGGCTCTGCCTCATTCAACGATTCTTTCACATAGTAATATTCTTCCTCTGTGTGGATACTCAAAGCTTCGTCTTCTGAGCTCAGCTTCATTGCCACTTCACTTCAATAACAACTTAAAGAGATTAGAGTCTTTTCATCTTCCACCTCGATCAGCTGCAGCAGCTGCTTCATCTTACTTTCCAATTGACGTTGAGTATCTCAAGAGAGAGTTCTCTGGCCATGGAGCTACTTTCGAGGATATTGGTATATATTTCTCTAACTTTGCTCTTAGTCTCATTGAATAAGAAAAAAAGGTTACAAACTTTGATGTATTAGGTGAGACATGTGTTGTCAAACTGAAACTAGACAATGGAAGTTCAGCCAATGTGATGTTGACACGTGGTATGGTAACATCATACAAAGTCAAAGTCTGGCACGGAGGCAAAGTGGAGCTTCTCCACACATGGGTGGAACAAGAACAAGAAGAAGAACAAGTAGTGATAAGAGGAGGTGTTTCATCTGCATTTAACTCGTCAGATTCTGATAATGAATGGAGTCTCCATGGGATCACTGGAGATTCAAATGATTGCGTTCAAGTGGAACTGAGAAGAAGTGACAAGAAGATCAAAGAGGTTGAGATGAAACAGATTATAACTCTTAGAGGAGACACACTAAGTATTGAGCTTTGCATGACAAACAAAGGAGTTTCACCAATCAGAATTAATGACTGTTCACTTGTAAGTTACTTGACAGTGAGCACACCAGAAGCCACATATGCAGTTGGGTTGGAAGGTTCAGATTTTGTTGAGAAGACTCCCTTTCTTCCTCGTTTCGGTTTGGTTCAAGGAGAAGATGATGAAGCAGAAGAAGATAAATATGGGTTGAGTGGGGAAGAAGAGAGCAACTACAAACAATTGAGTGAAGAGATGAGTAGGATTTACACACTTGCTCCAAGTAGCTTCACTATAATTGACAGGGTAATTAATTAATTAATATAACATTACTACATACTACTACTTTCTCTAGAAACTTCATTGATCAAATTTTCTTTTGTCAGGGAAGAAGGAACTCAGTGGTAGTGGGAAGAGAAGGGTTTGAAGAAGTGTATATGTACAGCCCTGGTTCAAAGCTTGAGAGTTACACAAAGTCTGCTTATGTCTGTATTGGACCATCTTCATTGCTAAACCCAATCTCTTTGGATCCTGGCTGTGTTTGGAGAGGTGTGTTGCATCTTCACAATCCTAATTCCTGATGAGCTAACTTTATTATAAAGTCTGTAAAGAGTATAAACAATTTTAACGGACTTTCTTAGCAAGAAAAGTGAAAATTAAATTGGACACAACAAAATATATATTTGGTATTCTTGGACATGTAATAATACTTGGCAAAATTGGACACATCAAATGAAAATATGTGTTCTTCTTCTAGAGATGCTAAATAAATAGTATTCATCTTTAGCTTTATTCGTTTCTTCAACCATTCAATGAAAGTTCTTTCTCATTTAAACTTATGGAGTAATTTACAAATTTTAGCATTCACTATGTCCCTCAGTATCTACTTATGCTGAGTTAGTTCATATTAGCTGGGGTCATAATGTCTACATGACAACTTTGAACGGTTTGTAACTTTAGCAGCTTGTGTTGTCTTTTGACGCATGGAGCTCTTTTTACATTTTGTAAATTATGAACAGTAACAAGTTAGTGTGTGTGTGGAGGACTAAGTGTAGTTACAACATATAAAAACGCACCGTTTTTGTAACAGACGAAAAAGGCGATTCTATAGGCGACTCTTATCTCTATCGTTCACGGTCGGTTCCGGCGGCTGAGATGGAGTCATCGGAGACTCAGGATCCTCTGAGAAATGAGAAAGAAGTCTTGGGTCGCGGTGGCTAAGGTTGAGCAGAAAGAATTGGAAAAATTTGATTTGGATTTTTCGGGTACGGATGGAAATCAATCAGTTAAGGTTCCGTCGGCGATTATTGATGAAGCCACACCACTTTGGAAGGATTTTGTGATAGCTCAGTTCCTGGATACGGCTCCACACGCTGCGAAGGTCCACATGATTTTGAACAAGATCTGGCGATTTGGTGAAAAAGCTCAGAAGATTGATGTGTATGAGGTGGACCAAGTGACGATGAGGATCAGGATCTCAAGTGAAGTGATAAGAGGGAAGGTGATAAGAAGAGAAGTATGGAATATTGCTGGAATCCCGATGGTAGTTTCTGAATGGAATCCAGATCCAATTGAGGATGAGGCAGGGAAGCTCACTCCATTATGGGTTCATATGCACAATATTCCAATGAGTATGTTCTCCTGGAAGGGGTTGAGCTTCATTTCTAGCGCGGCGGGGATACCTGATAAGCTACATCCGGAGACGTTAGCTTGTAAAAGCTTTGATGTTGCAAAGGTGTGTGTGAAAGCTGACTTATCTAAGCAACTCCCAAAGAAGATCAACTTCACTATCAACGGAAAGGATACTTTGGTGGAATACACTTATCCAGGGCTCCCATCGAAATGTGTTAAGTGTGGCAAATGGGGTCATTCTGATCTTATATGTAGAGAACAAGAGAAGGAGGAAGGTGAAATTGGAGTTGAGGCTTCTCGGGAGAAAGCTCATGTTGAGGAACAGTTACATGTGAGTGTAGCTGTTGTAGAGGAAGTTTTGGATGTTCAAAAGGTTGCTGAGGATGAGATCGGCAGTGGGGAAAAGATTGCTCTGGCCCCATGGAAAATGAGGTAGAAGAGGCTGAGGCTTCTAATGGAAAAGGGGGTTTTGATGAGGTAGTCAATGATGAATGGAAAAGAGTCTTGATGGGTAGTCCGAGAACATCACCACAACCTGGTGTGAAGACTCTAATTACTCCTTCAAGGTTTGCAGTTTTGAGTAATCCGGAAGAGAATAAAGGGGGAGATGAGGCAATTACTAATACTGATTCCATAGAGGAGGCTCAAGAGATATTAGAGGAGCAGGAAAGTTCTTTGGTAGCTGAAGGAGTGAGACAGATACTACCAAGGAACTCCAAGACTCATCATAAGGTACTTGCGGAGGCTTCTAAGAAGGAGATTGGTGTTGTAACAAGGGGCTTCTGTAAACTCCACTAATGGCTGGTTTCTTCTGGAACATTAGAGGATTCAATAAACATATTAAACATGAAGTAGTTCGTCGATGGATAAAGGAAAATAATATGCAATTTGGATGTATTATTGAAACAAGAGTTAAGGAAAGGAAGTCGGGTGAGATTCTTGGTGGTGTTTTTGAGGGTTGGGATAGCATTACAAATTATGAGTATCACAATTTGGGTCGGATTTGGGTTATTTGAAAGAGTAGTGTGAGGATGACGCCGGTGTATAAAAGCAGTCAGATGATCACGTGTTCTGTTCTTATGGAAGGAGAGGAAGGGGAGTTCTTTTGCTCCTTCATTTATGCGGCTAATGATAGAGAGGAGAGAAAGGTACTTTGGGAGGATATCAGGAATCACCATGATGCGCCTCTTTCAAGAATAAAAAATGGTTGCTGATGGGAGACTACAATGAGATCTTGTAGGGGGAAGAGCACTCTTTGTTCGATGTTTCTCCGAGGTTCTCACAGGGTATGAGTGACTTCCAAGAAATTGCAAATTATTGTAATCTGACAGGCATGGGGTACCAAGGTTCTAGGTTTACTTGGTGCAAAAAAGAACGGAGGGGTTAATCTGTAAGAAGCTAGATCGAGTATTGGTCAATGAGAGGTGGCTTCATTCTTCCCGTGCTTACTGTGTTTTTGAACCTGGAGGCTGTTCTGATCATATGAGATGCAGAATCCAGTTCCAGATGGAGGTAAGTAAGAAGAGGAAGCCTTTTAAATTCACCAAATCCATTTCAACACTGCCGGAGTTCTTGCCATTGTTGGAATCACATTGGAGAGGTAATGAAGCACTTTTTCACTCGACGTCTGCAATGTTCAAGCTCACGAAACAGCTTAAAGCTTTGAAGCAGCCTCTGCGCTCCTTAAGCAAGTTAAAGTTAGGAGACCTTCCGAAGAGAACTAGGGAGGCTTATAACGATTTATGTGAGAAGCAACAAGCCACTTTAGAAAGACCTTGCGTCACTACAATTCATGCTCAGACCACTGCTTATGATAGATGGCAAAGGCTTGCTACTTTAGAGGAGGAGTTCTATAAGCAGCATTCGAAGCTACATTGGTTAGATGTGGGTGATGGGAATAACAGGGTTTTCCATAATGCCATTAAAATTAGGGAGATGAGAAATGGTATTCGGGAAATTACTCGACCTGATGGAACAATTGCTAAGACTGATGAGGAAATTAAGGAAGAGGCTGAGAGTTTCTTCACTAAGTTCATGACAGCTATGCCTGATGATTTTGAAGGAGCATCTGTGGAGAGGCTTAGCGAGTTATTGGGATTCAAATGTGATGTTATGGACTGTGAGAAGCTTGAGAAGGATGTTTCTAAGGAGGAGATTACAGAAGTTTTGTTTCGTATGAAAGGGAATAAGTCTCCGGGACCTGATGGCTACACTGTTGAGTTTTTTAAAGAGGCTTGGCAAGTGATAGGTGAGGATGTTACAGTAGCTATCCAATCCTTTTTTATTAAAGGATTTCTACCGAAGGGCCTCAACTCTACTATCCTGGCTCTTGTTCCTAAGAAAGAGGATTCAAAGTTAATGAAGGACTATAGGCCCATTTCCTGTTGCAAAGTCCTTTATAAGATCATCTCCAAAATTATTGCCAACAGGATGAAGAGGGTTCTACCGAAGTTCATCTCTCTTAACCAGTCAGCATTCATCAAAGAGAGGCTTTTGATGGAAAATGTCCTTCTAGCAAATGAAATTGTGAAGGATTACCACAAAGAGGATGTCTTTCCTCGTTGTGCTATGATGATTGATATCTCCAAAGCCTTTGACTCTGTGTAATGACCCTTCCTGCTCAACACGCTTTTGGCTTTGGGATTCCCTGGTAAATTCATCAAATGGATCTCCCTTTGTGTCTCCACTGCGTCCTTCTCAGTCCAAGTAAACGGTGTGTTGGCTGAATATTTTCAGAGCAAACGAGGACTCAGGCAAGGCTGTCCTCTTTCACCATACCTCTTCGTTGTTTGTATGAATGTTCTCTCCAAAATGCTTGATGAAGCTACTATATCTGGCCAGATTGGGTTTCATCCGAAGTGTAAGAACATAAGCTTGACCCACCTTTGTTTTGCGGATAATCTAATGGTGTTTGCTGAGGGTACGAAGAGTTCAGTGGAGGGGATTCTCAGGGTTTTTGAAGCTTTTGATAAAATGTCAGGGCTAAAAATTAGCTTGGAGAAATCTACTTTGTTCATGGCAGGGTTCTCCAAGTTGAAAAAAGAGGTGAAATACTTCGTCACTTTCCTTTTGAAGTAGGAAGGCTTCCTGTCAGATACCTTGGTCTCCCTCTTTTAACTAAATGTATGTCGGTTGCTGATTTCTTGCCTCTGGTAGAGAATATTAAAAAGAGAATTGGTTCCTGGACGGGTCGGTTCCTCTCTTTTGCTGGCCGGCTTCAACTGATTAACTCTATTATTACTAGTCTTGTGAATTTCTGGATGGCTGCATTCCGGCTCCCAAGTGGTTGTATCAGAGATTTGGAACGGCTTTGTTCTGCCTTCCTTTGGTCAGGTGTGGAGTTGAACAGTGGGAAAGCTAAAGTCTCTTGGCAAGATGTGTGTAGAACAAAACAGGAGGGTGGTCTGGGTATTCGTCCTCTAAAGGAGATGAATGTTGTGTGTGTTCTGAAGCTAATATGGAGGATACTGTCAGCTAATTCTCTTTGGGTCCAATGGGTGAAAGTGTATCTTATCCGCAAAGGATCTTTATGGTCGGTCAAATATACATCACAATTAGGTTCTTGGGTGTGGAGGAAGATTTTAAAGTACCGGGAGAAGGCTAAGCAGTTGTATAAAGTTGAAGTCAGAAATGGGAGGTCTGCTTCCTTTTGGTTTGATAAGTGGTCCTTCATTGGATGTCTTTTGGATATATTAGGTACGAGTGGTTGTATGGAGCTGGGTATCAGTCTGAATGCGAAGGTTGAGGACTGTAGATTCCACATAAGGAAAAATCACTGTTACCCTCCTGTTGAACAGAGTAGAAGTGGAGATAGATATCTTTAAAGAACAGAGAAGCCTTGAGGAAGACATTTACTTGTGGAGGAATGGAGTTGATAAATTTAAAGAGAAATTTGTGTTCAAAGATACTTGGCACAATATAAGAGAGCATCACTTGACGTATGACTGACACAAGGCTGTTTGGTTCAAACACTCTACCCCTAAGTTCTCTTTTATTGTCTGGATTGCCCTGCGGGACAGACTCTCTACAGGAGCAAGAATGGTGCATTGGAATGTGAATGTTGACACCTCCTGTGTGTTCTGTCACGATCTTTTGGAGTCCGTTGAGCATTTATTCTTTCTCTGCCCTTTCTCTGCTCAGATTTGGAACGTCTTGATAAAGGGTATACTCAATGTAAGATATACGGTTCATTGGAATGAGCTTACTAGTATCCTTATTGATGAGAGACAGGATAGAGTAATGCTTTTCACTATAAGATACTTGCTCCAAGCTACAGTCCACAGTATTTGGATAGAGAGGAATAGGCGAAGACATGGTGAAGCTGCTTCGCTTCCTGCCTTATTAGTGAAGAGGATCGATAAAACAGTGAGAAATAAGTTCTCTATTATCAAGAGGAAGGGTGATAAAAGGTTGGAAGGAGGGTTGCAATACTGGTTTTCTACAAGGCAGAACTTTGGAGATGAGTAGTTGTGGGCTTGTTTGAGTGTTGGTCGTTTTTGAATCTGTTTGGCCCAGTAGGAGTGAAAGCTGGGAGCCCAGTAGGAGTGAGGGCTGGCTTTGGGAATGTTAGGAATTTGTGTAGCCCAGTAGGAATGAGAGCTGGGGGTCCAGTAGGAGTGAGGGCTGGGCTTTTGGATGGTTTTGGAGGTTTGAGACTTTTGGAGTTTTTTCCACCAAGTTTAGTTTTATTCATTTTGTATAAAACTTAGGAAAAGTCACACATAGTTGTAACAAGGTATTTTTTTTGAATTATATTTAACATTCAATTCAAAAAAAAATATAGTGTGTGTGTGTTCTGTTGTTGCTGATGGTGCTTTGGCACTTTTCTTTTTTTTAGCAACTTTGGCACTTTTCATATCTAACTTTTCTACCTTTCAACCTTGAAGTCAAATGTCTCCTAAAAAAGGAGAGTATAGCATTTTGTGGAACAAAAGTTTGATATAAAAAAGTTTTGAGCTCCGAAAATTTGTTTTACTTATGGTGGATTGTTTGTTTGTTTCTTCCAGTCAGTGCCGTGGGAAGGCTATGAGGGCCTGAGCCCTGAGGCAAACATGATTTATTTTGTATTAAATAGAAGTATTAAATTTTTAATATGAACTAGAAAATAAATTGATTTTCTATCTTAGATTTTGGTATTATTTTTAAGAAAAATGATTCCTATGAAAACAATGGCAAATTTTATATTTGATTACAATTGAAAATTGTATATATAAAGTTAAATTCTATACAGAAAAAGTGTTGTTGACATTAAAAATCAAAATAAAAATAAATTAATGTCTACAACAACTAAACAGAAAATGATTGTATTATTAAATTAAAAAGTATTAAGAAATAATATGTTTTTAGTATTATATTGTCATTTTGATTGTATAATTGCTAAGAATATGGGCCCCCAAAACATACTGATGTGAGAGGGGGCATAAGGCCAATGCCTCAAAAGTTATAAGGTGAGCACGGCTCTGCTTCCAGTCAAAGGATCATGGCCATTTGAAGGTGGTATCATGAATATTTTAGTTATATTACTTGTTCTCCAAGTCCATACATATATACACATTTCTTTTTACAAGTAGTTATATCGATACTCTTATTCAATCATGAATGCATACATATCTATCAAGTTACATAGTATTATATGATATCAGAGCCACTAGCTAGTTTGGCTCCCTTACCATTTGATCCGAAAGTTATTTTAAAGAGGATTCAAGGAAACAAAGCAACCCTGTCTCACATTAGCAATCTTTAAGTGTAATTCATCTTACATATGCATGCAACTCATCAGAAATTCAGACACACAACTTTATTGTGTTAGACAATACTAAACGATGAAAAAATACTTTTGCATAAGGTGCATAGAAATTTTCAGAGGTTACATTACCTCAATTCCAAAACATTTACGGGTTCACTTCTGCCATTTGTCTACTCCCACAACTTGTAGCATCTCAATACATTTGGCTTATTAAAAAATTGGTTTTCTTGATTAATCATCTTATTTATATGTGATGAAAACATAATTAGACATGTGGGAACATTAGTTCTTCTGTAATACACTCAATCATTCTATTTTTGAGAAATGGGTATCTTTGACCTTTGTACTATTTTGACACCATTGAGGATCAAAATGGTAAATTTAAATAAAAATGCAGTGAACAGATGAATCTGAAAATTAATAGAGATTAAATAATTATCAGAGCTGAACACTTTGTATAACAAATTAAAAACGCGCAGAATCAAAATGTATAAATTAAAAGCATCAATACACAATGAATACCTTTAGTGACGAAAAAGACTCATGACACTATAAAAGAAGAAAACTGACATAACAAAGGGAAATTTTAATTTAACCAGTTCTCAGCAAACAACTTCAGTTAAAACTAATCCCATAATAAAGAATATTCCTAACGAATATAGTTTATATATAATGATTTCTTCAGCTGCCGAGGTTAGCTACGCTCATGTTTCTCTTCACAAAACTATTCTCTTAGTGGTCTTTTAGTTGTCCACCGAGAAGGAGGACGACGCTGCCATGGGTTTAAAATACATGGCCACGAAAAGAGAAGAATCACCAAGAGGCAATTATCATGTCAAAAACTCCCATAAAAGAGGACGTAAAAGTGCATAGATATGGTTGTTATCTCTTTCCAAGCTATTTCATATTTTGAAGTATTGTTGGTTTGAGTAGTTGTGATGACTAATGAGAAAATAATTTGAAGCATCAAATGATTCGTTTATGTGATGATATTGATCATCTATTGAGTTTGGATTTTTACCTCCTTCCAAGCTATTTCAAGTTGTATGGATCATCTTATCTCAGTGATGTAAGTTTTGTGTTTGTATTAATGTAAATTGGAAACTGTGTTAATTTATCTCATTCATTATACATGTCTTTCTTTCCTCAGGCCACAACTTGGACTCTTGAATTACTTTATAGCTGGAACAAATATCATCATCAATATAAACTTATATTATTATTATTGTTTGTAATTTTATATAGCCACATTATCAACACTTGAATCTAATATGTATATATCCTTATGTGCTGGTGATTGCTGGTCATATGCTTTTTCTAGAGGACAGTCCTCTTTGGTGAAGATGTTAGAATCTCGCAGGGGGATGCTAACTCAAAAATCACTTTTCTATAGTGCCGATGAACAATACATTTCAGCAGACAGTGGAACAATCAATATTGATGGCTTGGTGAGTTTCTTGAAGGAACAAGATTATGTGGAAGACATGATCATCCACATATTTTGAAAACCTCATCAGAAGGCTTCTAGTCATAGCACCAGTTGTCATTTCCAAGCAATGTCAAGTTGTATGTATCATCTTATCTCACTGGATGTAAGTTTTTGTATATGTACAACAATGTAGATAATTTGTACAGAAAGAAGAATGGAAGAAAAAAAAAATCCAATGGAAAAAACCAACAATGTTTTTTAACATCAAGGGAGGAAAAAAAACAAAACTTACATAGGCACAACAACAAACCGATTGCTGATTAGAAAATGTATTTATCCGGTTTCATGGATAAAAATTGGATTCGTTGTTGCAGAAATTTTGGTAAAAAAATTACAGCAACGTTTAGTTAAAAATTGAAGAAGTTGGCTCAAAATCTATGAAAAGAACCATCGATGCAGGGATAAACTAACATTATATTAGAATCTGATGGAAAAAATACAGGAAGAATCACTAATGATTTCTCTTCTGAAAAAAATAAATTAAGATAAGTCAGAAGGAAAGAAAAAAAAAATCGAAGGAAAATTGCAGATAGAGAAAGAGAGGGATTTAGAAAACTATAAAAACAAGAAGATGACACAAAGAAGAAGAATAAATTATTAATTAACTAAAATATAATTTATCGTATTTTACTTATAGAGGTAACATAGTCAATATGACTACTATATAGTATGAAAACAGTGTAATATGGTACATAGCTCATTTCGATAAAATGTTTTGGTGAAGACTGCAAATACTCCTCAAAATATCCATCGAAATGTGTTTGTGGTATCTATATTTTTTTTAAAAAAAATTAAAGACTGGGGCATAACAAAGAGAAATTTTAATTTCACCGGTTTTTAGCAGACAACTTTAATTAAAACTAAACCAATAATAAAGAATATTCATAACGAATAGAGTTTGTATATAATGATTTCTTCAGCCGCTGAGGTTAGCCACGCTTATGTCTCTCTTCACATAACTATTCTCTTAGTGGTCTTTCAGATGTCCACCGAGAAAGAGGACGACGACGCCATGGGTTTAAAATTCATGACCACTGAAAAGAGAATAATCACCAAGAGGCGATTATCATGCTCTAAAAACTCCCATAAAGGAGGCCTTAAAAGTGCATCGATATGGATGTTATCTCTTTCAGAGCTATTTCATATTTTCAAGTATTGTTTGTTAGATTAGTTGAGATGACTAATGAGAAATTAATTTGATATTTGGCATTAAATGAGTCGTTCATATGATGATATTGATCATCTA
The DNA here is from genome assembly GCA_014822095.1 of Diplotaxis tenuifolia. Taxonomy (NCBI): domain Eukaryota; kingdom Viridiplantae; phylum Streptophyta; class Magnoliopsida; order Brassicales; family Brassicaceae; genus Diplotaxis; species Diplotaxis tenuifolia. The sequence goes on along the minus strand of JABAYD010006063.1, from coordinate 1,499 downwards.
ATGAGTTTGGATTACCTTTTCCAAGCTATTTCAAGCAGTATGGATCATCTTATCTCACTAGATGTAAGTTTTCTATTAATGCAAATTGGAAATTGTGTTAATTTATCTCATTCATTATACGTGTTTTTCTTTCCTCATGCCACAACTTGGGCTCTTCAGTTACTTTATAGCTGGAAAGAATATCACCATCGGTACAAAACCTATATTATTATTATTGTTTTGTTATTTTATATAGTCAAATTATCAACACTTGAATGTAACATGTATCTATCCGTGTGTGTTGGTGATCCCTGGTCGTATAAACCTATGTGTTCATTTTTAAAAAAAATAATAGTAATAATGCCATTTTCGTGAATAATCCAAATTTCTGGGATGACAAGGGCAAATAAAAAATTTAAAAAATTCAAAAGAAAGGTTAGTTTTACGTTTGACCTGAAGATTTGAACCATTTTTGCAAAACATCCCTCTAATCCCCTCTCCCCCTAATTCTACCATTGTATCTATAATATTTAACTTTGATTTGGGCAATGCTTTTATTTAGCGGTGATGTATGAAGACCCTTTAGTTTCATAACGTATTTTTTCGTGACAGATTATTCTCAATTGGTGAAAATGATAAAACGGTAAGCTTTTCTTCCCAAACTCAAGATCAGATATATTACAAAGGCACACAAATATTATAGCGGATAAGCTGCAAAGGATGTGAGAAATTCTCCTTTAACTTTGTTATATGTCGATCGGGCACTTCCAATTTGACTTTTGAATCGGTAGAACCAGTTGCTAGCTTATGGTGTCAAAAAAACTATAATATATAACTATTGCCCTTAATGAAATGCTAATATTTACTAGTAATGCATAACGATGTCAAAAAGAGTTTTATCCAGTGTTTTTGGACCGACAATTTCGGTGATCCGGTAACTAATCTGATTTGGATTTTAAGATATATTAGATTTGGACCCGCGCAACCGCGTGGGTGTTAGTTTATATTTTTATTTACATAAATATATACAATTTTTATTTCAAGAATGATATATATTATAATTATGAACATAATTTTTTTCATCAAAGCAATTATATAAAAATGTAATATGTCGTATCCTGATTTCTTTATTTTTGTTTGCTGAATAAGTGTTTTATTTTTAAATTTTTTAAAATATGTAATTTGGTAAAATAGAAAATAATTTTCATTACGAAAATATGGTAACTGACTTCAAAATTATAATTTTTAACAAAAAATCAAATTATATCTTCTTTGAATATAATTAAAAATTAATTGATTAAACAAGT
>JABAYD010006050.1:238-18006 GCA_014822095.1 Diplotaxis tenuifolia | reverse complement strand
CATAACCAAAAGTGGGTCAAAATCATGGTATATCACCCGAGCTTACCCAAGCTCCCCCGAACTAGGTTGAGCTGTCTCTACACCTCATTCAACTACCTCTTTACTCGTGTAGCTCCTTTATTTCCTCCCCTTCCTTATTTGGCTAAGTCTCAGCTCCTTGATGTTCTTAACCACGTTTCTGGTCCATGATATGCTTGTCTTTAGGTCATACGACCTTACCGGTGATCTTACCCAGGATCAGGGACATGACATGCATGGTATTTTGATAGTGGATGCTCAAGACACATGGCATGAAACAGCAAAGATCTGACGGATGTAACACATGCCACTGGAAAGAAGGTTATTTTTGGTGATGGTAAGAAGGGAAGAGTTCAAGGGATATGAGCAACTGCACTTTCAAGACTTCCTCCACTGTTTGGTGTTTATTTAGTCGAAGAGCTAAAGTCAAAGCTAATCAGTGTAAGTCAGTTGTGTGATGAAGGACTTACAGTCACTTTTGATAAAACAAAGTTTCTTGCCAAGAATGCTCAAGGTGAGGTCATACTCTCGGGAGTAAGAACAAGCAACAACTTCTATGTGTGGCAGAAATGAAGTGATGATGAGAAGGAGATCAGCATGCGTGATGAACAAATGACTTGGGAAGAGAATTTAAGTCAGGATCTAAACTTGTTAACTACCCGAAAATCTCTGGAAACAGGAAGGATTCAAGTGGAAACTTAACATGAGAACGTAGAAGAAACCATCTGACGGTGAAGTTGGTGTTCATCCGAAAAAAAACCGTGTCGATTCTTAGGATCGCGAACCTGCTAACCAGGGTGTGTTGATTGAAGAATGTGAGACATTGGTCAGCAACTTGAGATGGGAAGCAACCTTAAGTTTCACAGGTGACATAAAATTCTTTCTTGGACGTCAAAACATGAGTATAGAACAAGACATCTACAGTCGAGAACTCATAGGACGATTGAGGAGAGCTTCTGATAAGCTAATTAGTTGGGAGAACCGAACTCATTGGATGATGAACTGCAATCAGGATCTAGTGATGAGTCTAGTGTATCTCACGATAAATGAACAAGATCTTTGTGTGGATTTTGGGTTGTGGAAGAACAAGTGCAGTTACTCAGAGACGAGTATATTAGCTGGAGCTATATGTGTGGTGCATCACATACTGAAAAAGGTGAATCTTGAAATAAATGAGATACTAAACTGTGTGATTTGTCCTATAGATATGCGGGATGGGAGCTGGCCTGAGATTCAAAAACTGTGTGAAGCGAGTGGTGATCTGAGAGACTGGAAGCCTACTGGTGAGTACTTCAGATTAGGCAAACGAGTTAACTCAAATCTGCTGGATGATTCACCTCATTAACAACTATGGTAACACTCTTGGTTCTGAATCATATGTGTTCAACAATTCTAGCTTACCGAATCTGAATAGATCTTGGAAAACATATGTACTCTCAAAACACATAATCATGGGTGAATTACTTGTTTATACTCATCTAAAGAAATTCTGAAAATCATGAAGAAACACACCAAAAATATGCAAGTTACTGACTTGTTCATACATCCTGTGGATCGCAACTGCTATTTGAATGTTTGAAAAGCACTAGCGATACATGATCTCTGCTAAAATTTGTCCCATACAAGATGATCACCCTTTGTAATAAGTTCCATTCATAGTTTTGTCATGGTGTTACCACTAGGATAGGATTCAATTATGTGTAAGTAGTTGATTTATGTGGGTCCCTCTTGAACTAATATGTGTTGTTAAAAGTTTGTGATCTCAGGTTTTATATGTATCTTTTTGAGGTTTCTTGTTCTTAACAATGTAAAACAGATCTAAAACAAGGAAAGAGGCGAACTATGGCGACTCGTTTCATCACAGATTTTGCTCCTTAGAAATATCAGAAACTCGCACTCAAGGGTATCTATGTGCAACATGCTCTCGCAGGTCAAGATTCCGATGTGCTTCCGATCCACCGCTTCATTTATAGGAGTGGCTGGATACAAAAGTTCAAGTGTTTTCCCCCAATACTTGTCCGAGAGTGTCTGGCAAATCTCAACACCGAGACGATGTGTGTCAAGATTTGATCCATGGAATTCGAGGTTACTCTGCTGATAATCAATAGTGCTTTGGGTATTCGTCATGTGGTCTCGTTAGATGATTGGAGATCACTGGATCTGGATGTCTGTGTGGCAGTTCTAACTGTAGGACTCAAGTATTCGTGGGAAGATTTCAGTTTGAAGGACCTATGCCCGACTATCGTCAAGTGTTTGAGATATGCAGGTTAAATTGGACTCCAGGAGAAGACACTAAGGAAGTTAACAAGCTTCACATCAACTTGATGGGTGCCCTGACCATGAGGATTCCTGTCGACTATGGTGACTAGTGGTCTCTCAGATTCAGTGCATGGATGTTGTTTCAGAGGATGCTCCGAACGTCATCTTTCTGAATCTCATTCACCTGTTATTAGCTCACCAACATGATGTTCGCGGGATGCTTGATGACGACGAGTGTGTTGGTGATCCAACCGAGTTTAGATTGTCCAGATAACTGGATGTGTATTTTGCTTGTTGGTTCACTTCTTCAGTGAGAGATCAATTAATAAGAGGATTTCCTGGATGTATGCTTTGGTCTTTGATTATGTTCGTGTGGGTGTCACAGACAGTGTTGTTTTCTTAAAATTGAAGTGGCAGCTTCATTTTATTCTAACATGACCCTGATAAGTGTTGATATGTAATAACCTCGTACCAAGTTGGTTGTATTTGGTTTTTGGTTATGTGTGCAGGTACGTTATGAGGAAGGAGACCGAAGGTTATGAAGAAGGTGACTCAAGCAAGCAAAAAGGAAGAGAATGTTGAGGCACATCCAGGTGTTCGTGAACCGGCTGTTTGAGGATGAATTGGTTATCTTATGTTGGTCCAAATTGAGTGGATAAGGCATGCTCAATAATGAAGGAGACCGGTCGGTTTGAGGGAAGAATTGGTTTTAGTGTGCGCTTCAAGTTAGAATATTTGAAGTGATCAAGTTGGTTAAGAAGATTGGAGAGAATAAGGAAAGAAAAGATTGTGGAGATCTCTGGAGACGATCTAGCTATATATGGTGAACGAGGGTTTTCGTTCAACGGAACACAAAGTGAGCAAAGCGAACGGCAAACCAAAAAAAAAGAGGTTGTGACGTTGTGCTTTGTGTGATCTTAGATTAAGAATACATCAGTCGTGATACACGTGTGTGTGTAGTCACATCAATCTGTAAACAGATTCTTAGGATTGTTTAAGTTATTCTTAATAAGAAGTATTTTGAAAGTGATTCATTGCTTTTGTGGTTAGTTCGTTACAACTCGTCTGCTCTAGGTTTTACAGACCTCCCATGTTAATGATGATAAAGAAGGCTTAGATTATTGAAAGCCAATGTTCAAAAAAAAGAAGGCTTAGATTATGAAAGAGATACCTCATTATCTATTGAAGAGTCTTTGTGTAGAAAGTTGATTACTTTTCAGCTTACTACATTTTTTCATGAGTATGCACCAATTACTCGAGTACTAAACTGAGCATCAATGAGAATGAGAGGATGACACCTTTGAAGATTGTCTGCCTAGTATATGTTAGCTACAGGATTATCCAAACTTTGTTTTTGAATTTTCAGAATGTTACTGTTGTCAATATTTGGAGTGTTGAATAGGAGAAGACATCTTTTTTTATGTTCTAAGTTTCTACATCTTATGCAAATAGGTGGGTATCCAAGTGTATTCAACTTCAACCGAATATTTGTTCCTTTGTTTGTTTGTCATCACAAGCAATGCACTTGAGAAGGGCTTGTGTAATTCTATTTCAGTTAAAACTTTTGCTTCACCCATTTGAGTTGGACCAAGACAAGATTTGTAAGTTAAGATGGTTCTCCACGACCATAGGTAATTTGTTTTATCGCTAAATGAGAGTAACATCTATCATGGATAATTTTGATGATAACCCAAACTGTCAATGTAGAAATCTCTTAGGTTTTGTAACTTGAAGATGGAGACTAAGACCTCAATTGGTACAAAATGATGATAAATATTAGCAGTATACTGTAAAAGCAGTATGTTGCAGAAACTATATACTTTCATTAAAAAATTTAGTAAAGTGATTGTTAGAACAGTAACAGTATATAACTTTAAAATTATCAAAAAAATAGCATATAATATATATTTCTTTAAAAATAATATCAATATATAATATATATTAATAATCTATTTTAATTAAAAATAAAAAAAATGATTTATTTTCTAAATTATATTATATTTTATATGTGAAATATTATTATTTAAAAATGTAAAAATGTATTTAAAATATTAAATTATATTATTATATCAACATAACTTTTTTAAATATAAAATAAATTAATTATATATATAAACTTATCAGAAAATAATATATGATAGATAATTTATTTATTTGTGTCTAAATAATATATTTAGAATTTAGTTAGTTGCTGATTTTTAATTTTTATTGATTTTAATCAAAAATCTAAAAGAGGCAATCCTATGACCAAATAATGTTAATTGTCAAAAAATTCATTTAATCTTACACATAATCATTTATAGTATCTAATGATAACAATTATGAAAATTTTATATAAAATTTCTTCAATTATTTTCTTTTATTAATAGACTATTTATAAACCTATAAAAAGTATGTTTTAAAAAATAGTTAATAAAACTAATATAATAGCTTTATTTTTAATTTATTCTAAACCGAAGGTAAACATGGCTTTATTTTTCTATATAAGTCATGACATACATTTATAAAACATATAATTTTGATTATGTGTAAGATTACAACCGTCTTCTGTTGTTCACATGGATACAAAGCTACTGATTTGGTTCACATAGTCTATATGATGAGTCTGTATGTCGATGTTAAAAAAACATATAATTTTTATTAAAGACAATATAATAACTTTTAATGCAAGAAAATGAGTTTATGTGGGTTTAAAACCATTTGTGATGATTAATATATCATTTCTAAGAATTCAAAGTCATTAATATTAATGCATTTATAATGGTTTATAAACATATATAATTCATAAAATTTAAAAAATTTAAATGTTCTATCTATTATTTATAGTTATATGGTTCCTTTTATAAGATGTTTTATAAAAATGTTATAAATAAAAATCAATCGCAGAATAATGTTTTTTTCACAATTTCATCATTTCATACCATTTTTCTAAATCTCAAAGACAAAAAAAAATCGTTTTGATTTAATCTAAAAGCAAAATGTACACAAAACAAACTACATTAGTCATAAAAAAATCCAATGAAGATTATTTGTTACATAAGTACATGTTTTTGAATTTTAATATTTTTATGGATGGAAAACTTGATCTACAAATCGATCAAACTATGTATATATATACATTATACATATAGTTATATATATATATTATACAATAATGTTATAAAAATACATTCATTCTCAATGGACGAGATCTTAATTATCCATATATGATTATTCATAAAAACAAAATTAAAGTACTTTTTTGTACAAGATGTATAAAATCTAACTAAATACTACATAAATCATATTTAAGTTTTTTTTAAGTATTAATAAATAAAAAATATTAAAAATATCTACCATAATTTTTCATTCAATTTTAAATATCAAAATATTTTTTATGCCAATAACATAAAAACAATATATTAGATATATTATGAATTATTTGTACCCGCAAATTTGCGGGCTACCACCTAGTTATATTTTAAATGTGAAATCTTGTTCTTTTAAAAAATTGAAATAGATAACTGTGATTTTTATTTGTTATTTATTTATTATTTTTTATAATGAAATTATTTCTTATATTATTAATAAAATAAATCAACAACATATAATTATTTTTTAATTTTTATATATTCTAACTGTAAATGCTCTCTCAAAAGCTTCATATGAAAGCATTGAGCAAAGAGCATTTGGAGAGCTTTAGCATTTGGTAAATGTTTTTTTTACATGTTTCTCTGGTAAATGTTGATTGGATAATAGAGAACATAATGATTATGATAATGCTCTAGCCCTAAAAGCATTTCCAATGTAAACCTCTATTTTTTCTCTATAATTAAATAATTAAATCATTACTCTTTTTATGGAGTAACTCCATCTTTTGCTCCATTATGAAGTGGAAAATAGAGTAGGGATAGATCATTTCTTACCTAGAGTGGGATTAGAAGCTACAAACAATAGACAATCATCTATGTGCACACATTGTAGAAAATGTATTTTCTATATCTTTCACAATGTACAAAGGTTCCAATATATACACATATGGAATTAGGGAAGATATGAACAACTTCCTAAAACAGAGGAACTATAATATTGAAAAGGAAATATACGAGATATGGGATATCTCTTACACGCCCCCTCAGGATGGAGTGGGGAAGCACACTCCAATCTTGTCTCTGAGTTCCATGAATCGTGCACGAGTGAGAGGTTTTGTTAGAGCGTCAGCAAGTTGATCACGCGTGTGGACATGAGCGACAGCAAGAGCTCCGGATTAAACTTGATTGCGAACGAAGTGGTAATCAATGGCTATGTGTTTCATCCGAGAGTGAAACACCGGGTTGGCACACAGGAAGGTGGCTCCAACGTTGTCGCAGAAGATTACAGGAGCAGTTGGTAAGGAGACGCCAAGTTCGGTGAGTACGTTGCAAATCCAGTTGATTTCGGCGGCTGCATTGGCGACTGCACAGTATTCAACCTCTGTTGAGGATCTGGCCACTCCGCTTTGCTTCTTGGACGACCAGGACGATCAGAATAGCCTTGAAGTACAAGTTTATTTGTTGCTGAAAAATAGATACCGTGAGATGGAGTTCCGGCGAGATGTCTAGGTATCCTTTTGGCTGCTTGCCAGTAATCCTCCGTGGGCATATGCATGAACTGAGACAGTTTATTCACGGAAAAGGCAATATCAAGACGGATGAACTGAAGATATTGTAGACTACCAATGAGGCGACGGTATTTTGTGGGGTCGGAGAGTATTGTTCTCGACTTGAGTTTAAGTTTTGGTGAAGAGGCCATCGGTGTCGTGACAGGTTTGGCGTTGATCATGTCATATTTTTGCAGTATATCAAGGATGTATTTCCGTTGACAAAGATGAAGGCTTTTTTGATGTTCTATGTGCCTCAATACCGAAAAAGTAGTTGAGATCTTCTGCATCCTTAACTGAGAAGCGATCTGCCAAGAGGGTTAGAACCCGTTGAATTCCAGAGACCGTGTTGCCTATTATCAAGATATCATCAACGTAAATGAGGAGGTAAATGTGTTGACGGTTGGAGTGAAGGATGAAGAGTGATGTGTCTGCTAGTGAGTTCTTGAAATCGAGGCTGAGGAGGAAGGTTCTGAGCTCATTATACCACGCTCTGGGAGCTTGCTTGAGGCCATAAACAGCTTTGTTGAGTCGACATACATAATCAGGTTTATCAGTGTTGACGAACCCAGGTGGTTGATCCATATAGACTTCATCCGTTAGTGTACCTTGTAGGAAGGCGTTGTTGACATTGAGCTGCTTAACCGGCCATGAATTACTCACTGCAACATCAAGAACCAGACGCGGGTTTGTTGACTTGATAACATGACTAAAGGTTTCAACGTAGTCGTGACCAAACTCTTGATTGTACCCTTTGGCTACGAGACGCGACTTGATGCATCTATGAGTCCCATCCGCATTATACTTATCTTTGTAGAGTCATCGGCAACCAACAACATTGTAGTGAGGCTTTCAGGGAACTATAGTGTATGTCCCATTGCGTGCAAAAGCATCTATCTCTGTAGACATAGACCCTCTCCAAATCTTGTCTTTGAGAGCTTGGGTGACCATAGTCGTTTCTGCTCGTCTATTAGAAAGCAACGCTGCAGAGTAATTGTATTTTGGGTTGGTTTTGGTGATCTGGTTCTTCCTGCGGGTGATCATGGAGAGTTGATTGTCGGGTGGTGGTGGTGGTATTGAAGCCGAGGATGAAGACGTCGATGTATGTTGTGGAGACTCACGATGAGTAGCGGCAGTGGAAGGTGATGGTTCAGGGAGCACGTGTGATCCTGCAGCTGGTGAAGTGGAGTTATCGGTCGAGGAGCAAGAGCCGGTTGAGTGCTCTGCAATCACAGTATTATCATTAGTAACGCTAAGGGAAGGTGTTGTGGAGTTTACCTGATCTGACGAGTGAGGTTCTGAGCTCTGGGTTCCCATTTTCTGTACGAGTGGTGGTATGGGGATGGTTGTGACGGGTGGAGCAAAGGATGGTGGCGAGGTTTCGGGTGTGGGAGGTGGTGGTGTAGGTGAGGTAAGCTTGTGGAAGGGGAACACTGTTTCGTCAAACTTGACTTGGCGTGAGACGTATACGCGACCAGTAGTAGGTTGGAGACATAAGTATGCACTTTGGGTTAGGGAGTAACCGATGAAGACGCATGGTGTTGACCTGTCTTGAAGTTTGTTACTGTTGTACGGTCGTAACCAAGGAAAGCAGAGACAGCCATAAACTCGTGTCTTGGAGTAGTTGGGGTGGGTATTAAAGAGCTTGTGAAGGGGGTGTCCATGTTTAGGACCGGTGTGGGAAGGCGGTTGATGAGGTAGGTTGTGGTGGAGAAGGCATAGGTCCAATATTTTTTCGGCATTGACGCATGAGTGAGGAGGGTAAGACCGGTCTCTACAATGTGTATGTGTTTCCGTTCTGATATTCCGTTATGCTCTGGCATGTGTGGTGGGGAGGTAAGATGAGAGATACCGGCTTCAGAGAGGATTTGGCGAAGGGAATTCTCCGCCATTATCAGAGTATAGCGTGTCGATCTTAGTTGAGAACTTATTCTCCACAAGCGACATGAAAGCTTGAAAGGTGGGCTTGACATCCGATTTCATCTTGAGAGGATATATCCAAGTATAGCGACTGAAATGATCAATGAGTACTAGATAGTACTTGTAGTTGTCGACAAAGACTATTGGTGAGCTTCATAGGTCTGTATATATGTATTGCAGAGGGCGAGAGGAGGTGATAGTGTTTTGATGAAAAGGCAATTTATGAGATTTATTGATAGCACAATATGAGCACAAAGTGTTTGAGGTTACAGATTTGGTGCAAGGTAATGAAAAATTGAAAACAACAGCTTTAAGAATAGAGGCAGCAGGGTGTCCTAGGTGAAAATGCCAATCAGACATAGTTATTTTGGGTTTGGAAGAAGCAAAGAAGGCGTGAAGGGTGGAAGGTTGGGCTGGCCACTCGTACAACTCATCCTTGGTCTTGTCTTGGATTAACGGGACCCCCGAGCTGAGATCCTTCACCTGGAAAGAAGCAGGGAAAAATTCCACAGAAACCTTGTTAGCATTACATAAACGATACACTGAGATTAAGTTCTTTTTAATGCTCGGCACACAAAGAACGTTATTGAGAAATAAGTTGTGTGTAGGGGAGGGTAACGAGATAGAACTAGTATGTGTGATAGGGAGACCAGTTCCATCACCAATAAGAACAGAGTCATCACAGGAGTATGGTTGCTGAACTGACATGTTGTGGAGGTCACTGGTCAAGTGATGCGTTGCACCAGAGTACATGAGCCACGCGTTGGATGGGTACCGTCCTGTCATGGCGACATTAGCTCTAGGTTGCCAGGGACGAGCTCCTGCATTCTGATTCTGTGGAAACATCTAAGGACATCTTCTCGCACTGTGGCCGAAAACACTGCAGATTTGACAGCGTCTTTGGTATCCCTTAGACGTCTTGTACTCTTGTTTCTGCGGGTTGTGATATGGTGGTCTTGAGTTGTTGTTCCAGTTGGTGTTGTTCCCGCGGTTCTGATAGTTCTGTTGATGCTTCGGTTTTGTTGTAGCAACGTTGGCAGTCATAGAGATGGAGCTTGGGGCAGGGGTTGAGACGGCGAGTAGTTTGGCTTCTCGGTTGATGAGCTTTTCGTGGATTTCCAAGATTGATGGAGAGGTATCACGACCTTCAATCTGTTCTGCAACAGATTTGTAGTCGTCAGGGAGGCCATCAATGATGTATTCTAATTTGTCTTCGTGATTAAGAGTTTTCCCGAGAAGAGCTAGTTGGTCGAAGCGAGTAGTCAAGCCCCTCATGTAGTCATCGATGTTTTTGTCTCCTTTGGTGTATCGCTTGAGTTGAAGTTGAAGTCGAAGCTGCTGGATGTGTCTTCGGCTTGGAGTTGCATACGTAGCACTTAGGGATTTCCACATCTCTTGAGATGTCTTTGTGTTGGTGACAAGCGATTGAATTGATGGCCAGAGAGTGCCGAGTAAGCCACTGTAAATAAGGCGATCCTGACGACGCCACTTTTTGTAATCTGGGTTGGCTACAGATTGGTCATCGACCGTGATGGTTTGTGGAGGGACCGGTGTGGATCCATCAACGTAATCAGCTAAGTCGTAGCCGTCAAGCAAGGCATGAAGCTGAAGGTTCCATGTCATGTAGTTGGTTGAGGTGAGTTTGGTGACATTCACCATGTTAACATTGAGAAGCGCTTTGGTGGTATCAACTTGTTCAGCCATGGGAGTTATTGTAGTCATGGTGTGATGAGGTAAGAGGAGTTCGAGATTAGAGAGGAAGGGTTTGGCGGCTGAGGAAGAGAAAGAAAAATATTAGGGTTATCGATGGAGCTCTGATACCATGTAGAAAATGTATTTTCTATATCTTTCACAATGTACAAAGGTTTCAATATATACACATATGGAATTAGGGAAGATATGAACAACTTCCTAAAACAGAGGAACTATAATATTGAAAAGGAAATATACAAGATATGAGATATCTCTTACACACATTTCTTTCAATACTTTACTTCAAAATAGAATAGAAAGTAGAGTAATAAAAAAAATTACTCCATAAATAGAGTAATTTTTTTTGTTCATCATTATATTCTTCATTCCATTTTGAAATAAAATATGTAATGGGCTTGGAGAGTCCCTCAATGCATTAGAATTAATTACATTGTGACTTCTTATGTACTTTCAGCTAAGCTCAATTACATTGCGAACGTCTGCAGTAAATTGCAGTATTACATCCACAATATCTATATATATATATATTAACTGTAAGTTTGAACAAGTAAGTTTGAACAATTTCAATATTCATGATGAGACATGAGTAAAGCGTACGATAGAGTGGAATGAGACTTCATTCAGGCACTGCTACATAAAATGGGCTTTGATTCTCACTGGATTAAGCTTATGATGGTGTGTATTTTGTCACAATATTGGATTTTACTAAATGGTCAGCCTGGTGGACTCATTATTCCACATAGAAGCTTATGACAAGGAGATCATGTATCCCCTTATTTATTTATTATGTGCATTGAGGGTTTAATTGTCAAGATCAAAAAGGCGGAGGGACAAAAACAATTAACAAGGATGAAGGTTGCTAGAGCTTGTCCATCAATTTCTCATGTCTTTTTACGGATGATAGCTTATTCTTTTGTAAGGCACAACCGGAAGAATGTCAAACCATTCTCAGAATACGTAACGAATATGAGATACTTTTGAGTCAATTGATAAATTTTCAAAAGTCTTCGATTCAATTTGGACATAAGATTGGGGAAGCACACCGTCAAGAGTTAAGGGACATTCTAAGAATACATAATATAGGAGGAATGAGATCGTATCTGGGGTTACTAGAGTCTGGGAGGATCTATGAAACAAGTATTTGGATTTGTGCATGAACGCTTAAATAATAGGGTCAATGGCTAGATTTTTAAATTTTTCTTTAGGGAAGGAAAATAAGTGATTATCAAATATGTGGTTACGGCCTTACCAAATCATGTGATGTCCTGTAATTAACTACCTAAGACAACCACAAAGAAACTTACGGGTGCAGTAACACAATTTTAATGGAATCTCAGGAGAAGTACAAGAGGAATACACTGGAGATCATGAATTAAAATGTGCCTTAGTAAAGAAGAAGGAAGTTTGTGTTTTAAAGACCTTGAGAATTTAACAACGCAATGCTTGGCAAGCAATTATAATTCCTAATTGAGAGACCAAATACTTTGTTTTCTCTTTTTTTCAAAGATCGGTACTATAGAGACTTCATAAATACTGTGGCATGTCTCCCATTGTTCATGGTGCTCCAATCTTAAAGATACTTCCTTGCGGAAGTACATATTACCTCAGTTGCACATTGATCCATGATAAGGGCACTCAGGAAGACGTAAAAGGAGATAAAAGCTTGGGAGATGTCTCATCCTTCCGGTTCCAGTAGTCTTTCTACAGATTGCCTGCACAATCCAATTGCCTAACAACATGAATACACACCAACCATATATTGCAGAATACTCAATTTCAAAACATACATCATTGTCATTGTCCCCATAGCAGAGACAGAGAAGCCGAAGATCAAAGACTAATGGCATATGTCTTTTGTAATGAATCTGATTCTTACGACAGATCTGTAATCATAACAAAAAATTAATCGAAGAAACACCACTTGAGAATTAATTTGTCTCATTCTCAAGAAGAAGATCTTGAAACAAAGTTAGTGATATTTGCGCTAATAAGCTCAAATGAAAATACTTGAACTTTAAAAGAAAAAGGAAAAAAACAAATACTGATGATATGTCAGATTCCTCTATAGCTATTAAATGCATGATACAACACCAATCTGGCGTTCAGCGCAAGGCTTCCAAAAAAACTGTTGCGGACAAAAGATTTCTGCCAGGGAGAAGGTGACTTATTTACCTAGAAATACAAATAAAATACACAAGTTGAGTTAGGAGATTCAAAGCTTTTGCATTTAGCAAACGAAGAATCCTAATCTCGGCCACAAGAGCATATGCAGTAACGTTTCTGAAGTTGAAAATGTGAATCTAAATCATGGAAGTTCGTCATCAAATCAAAACAGGGATACCACAGCGATCTAGTAGCACGTTGGAAAAGATTATTTTAACCTGATTTATGTGCCATCACTGAAAGCGAAGCTGATTTGCTCTCATGACGGAAAACAACTTAAAAGGGTTTGGCCCATACAAAATTAAAGAATCTTCACTTTAGTTTCATGTACCCAAGTGATAAGAATCAGTTCTTTATCATGTCTGAATTATTAGTTTCACTTTTGGATTTTTTTTTAACATATTCTATTGTGTTGAACAAAACATTTATCTCTAAATATGTCTAAAGAAAATCAGATTGCATTCCTTTTTTTGGATTTTTTTTCACGATCCTTTTTTTGAAAATTGGACTACATTCTTCAACATTGATAGGATTTCGGTTAAACCGAAGCCATACTGTACCGTTATCTAGCATTTTAAACAATAACCAGAATTCCTTGGTTGTCTTAACATATAAAGCCAGTACAAACCCCACAACTTCTCAGTTTAGAATCTGAACCAGACCACATGTAGCCCAACAACAACTTCTGCTTGAATCACATATCAGAAACAGACCAAAGGTAAGCTTCTCTTTCCGTTGCTTGTTTCTCACTTGTCTTCTTAAACATATTCTTCTCATGTCCTATAACCCCCACAAAAGCAACAGATTAAACAAATAAGCTTATAATCGATTTTCTTTTGTATGCACAAGGCAAACAAAACACACATACAGGAAAAAAAAAAACTTACCAGTACTGCGGTCAACTCCATCCCAATGTCTACCGGGCTTTATTCCATACCGGTTAGGTGCAGCTTCTAATCCTCTTGTTATCCAGCTGTGCTTCGGAATACTTTGTGGTACCACAAATCCAGATTTTTTCATCTCCTCGTTGTCCCCTAGATCCATAAGAGGTGCAACGTGCTGCTTTTTCTGCAAAATAAAGATCCGGCCATATGTTTAGGATATTGTTTAATTCAAAGGCGATCTTGGTTAGCGACGGGTTTTGTAGTGAGCAGTACCTTGACCAAATGAGCCATTGGATCTCCCCATCTAACTCTTTCTTTCATCATTTGATCAAGCTCCGGATCATCCCTAAAACGAGATGGATATAATCGTTTAAAAAACAACAAAGTAAATAATAGCTAAACTTCTAGCTCATGAGAAAGAGCTAATATAATACCTGGTCCGAGCAAATGGCTTGTCTTTTTCAAGCTCAAGTTCCTGTAGTCTCGCTTCAGCATCACGCTTCTGAGCTAAACCTTGGCCCCATTCCAGTTTTATCTCCTACAAAGCATTAGTCAATTACATTAGTAACAGTTTCTTTCTCAGTTACGCAGATTCATAATTTCATATTCTGGGCATAGAGTTAACTAGCAAACAGTACCTTTGGCTTCTCTATCACTTTCTTTTGCTTTGACTGAAGATATTCTTCTCTGGATATACGCTTCCCTGCAATATCAACAAATAAAAATACGGGAGTGAGTCATGTAACTATGCATTCCCAGTGAAAATTATAGGGAACTAAGAACCTATACTCGGTCCTTACCTGTAATCTTGTCACGAAATACTGCTTCTGCATTCTGACCAGTCAGCTCGGAATCCATATTTTTCAACCTGCAAAATAGTTTAACTTGTCAAATGGTAACACCTCAAGTCGTGCGGTTGAGAATCGTATATTATCGTCAGTGAAGACTGGTCTCTTATGAAGTCCCAAAGACATACAAAAGACAAAATGCTAAAAGAAAAGGGAAAGAATAGTGTCTGCTTTTGAATTATTATTACCTCAACTGTTCATCCTGCTTCTTCTTTCGATACTCACTTCCAATGTCCTTGCCACTAATTAGCCCAGTCTTCCGTTGCTCCTTGCTTGTCTGAGAAGGTGGTGATTCTCTGCGCGGTCTCCTTGGTGGAGAGCTATCAAAATTGGAACTCCTGGACACGGTTTTTCTTTGAGGCGAAAGATCCGAGTCTCGAGAACCCTTCACACTCACACTCCTGCGTGGTGGAGATAAATCAGAGTTCGAGCCAAGAGATTTTGAAGGCTTTCTACCCGGTTCAGGGGATGGAGAATGATATCGTCTTCTCCGTGGAGGAGACAGATCATTGCTCGTCTTGTTAACATCTGAGACAGGTGAAGAATCCTTTCTCCTGCGAGGGGGAGATAAATCACGGCCTAAAACAGCGGAATCAGAACGCTTTCTGCTTCTTTCAGGCGATGGAGAATGTACTCGTCTCTTCCGAGGAGGACACAGATCCTCACTCAGACTTTTAGGGGCTTTATCTTCAGGTTCTGGTGAAGGTGAATCATTCCTGGCTCGTCTTTTGCGAGGTAGTGTTAAATCAGTATCCAAACTAACAGGTTCGGCATGTTGTCTGTTAGGTTCAGGTGATGGTGTATAGTGACGTTTTCTCCGACGTTGTGGTGACATGTCTGTTTCAGGAAGTGAACCTCTAGGCCCAGGCTCAGGAGATGGAGAGTCGTTACGAGTCCTTTGTCTCCGTGGAGGAGAAATATCATCAGATCTTTCCTCACTGCCCCGGTCTGAAGATAAACTCACCCAGCCACTCCCATCCTCTGCAATGGCATTTTGAGCACGCCTTGCCTTGATTTCCTCCAGCCTCCTCATTCTCTTAACTTCAATATCCTCATCAACCACAGGTCTTTCCTCTTTGACAAAACAGAAACAAAAAAAAAAGAGAGAGAGAATTTTATCAATGGCTACTCTTTCGGAGAGATGCAACAAGGAAAATTAAGAAAGAGTGAAGGCATTACCATCTGAATCATTTTCATTCTCTTCCTTTTGGGGATCAACCTGCTTCTGCCAAACGGGATCTTCATCCACAACTAAAACACCAGAGGGTTCAGGTTTGGATGGCTTCTTCATCTTCTTCTTCTTTTTCTTCTTTTCTATAACCTCACTGCTTTCATACTTTTTCAAGTAATCTTTCATGGATTTCACCCCTGTTCTTGGAGCAGCCATCTTCCAGAATTCGAAGCCTAAGTAACCAATAAAATAAACGTGGAAAATTCAGGTAAACATGGCATCTGCAATTCACATGAACAAAACGAAATCTTTTTTTTTTTTTTTTTTTGGTTGAACAAAACGAAATCTTTTAGTAACATAAAAGGTATATCCTTTCAGAAACAAAGAGACCCAAGCAGCAATGGCAATGCAAACTCTTCACGGATGATACAACACCATTCAAACGACAATAATCGACAAACTAGTTGATACAATCGAAAAGCCCTAAATCACTATTATCTAGCAATAAGCATGAGACTGAATCGAGAAGAACAGGGTTAGTCTTATATCCTTCATCAAATCCCAATATACCCAGAAGAGATTCCAGAAAAATGAGAAAGAGAAGCGTCGGATATGAGATACCTGGTCGGGAAATTGACGTCGGAGATAACCCCAAAAGCTACTCCGCGAGATCGTCTTCTTCTTCTTCTAGGGTTATCGATCCCTAAAATTCCCTGGAATGGCCAAACTGAAATTAAAGCAGTTAAAAGGGATGTTTCTGTAATTAACTACCTAAGATATGGGCTTTTCTTGGTTACGGGCCTCGTCTTTAAAAATATCTTAAATGTCGCCGAGTCTAACCAAACCAAGATTGATTGAGAACCATTAGGGTTAGGGTTTTATTTCCTCCGTCTCACTCTTTTATAATGCAGTAGCACAGTCTCTTCAGGGGAGGAGTAGCTGCTTCATCCCCAAAGCTTTGTGCATCAGAGATGCTAATCACAGAAGTAGAGCCAGTGTCGTATTCACTTGTCATGATAAGAATTTTGCTCTCCAAGCTAAGGTAATCAATTGGATCTCTCCGCAATGGAAACAAGCTAAATAAGCCGATATTTTTATTTTTTTGCTGAGAATGATGATTGAACCAGACATTGTCAGGTGGCTACTCTTTTTAATACATGAGTAGTTACTGTTACATGTCGGGTAAATAAAACAGAGAGAAGGAAAGATTTTTATTGATGGTTTCCATCTTTAGTATCTTGGTTTCTCTTTTAAGATGCCCATCGTTTGCTTGGTCGTCTGCATTTTGGTGATGACTTGAGCTACATCTGTTCATCACATTTTATCTTAAAACATATTCTTTGTTCACATTTCCTGTTTCATTTCAGTAAATTAATGCAATGTATTTTGGTATTTATCCTGGCTTGATCACTTTGTTTATACAATTAGAGTTTTGTTGGTTATGTTTGGCTGTCATTTGTCATGTGCCCAAAGATGGTCAGGTTCCTTCCGTTTTGACTTATCGTTTGGGACTGTTACATCTCTGGTAAATGAAACAGAGAGAAGGAAAGGCTTTTTGATGGGTTCCATCTTTAGGTTTGGATTTTTCTTTTAAGGTGCTCATCGTTTGCTTGATCATCTCCATTTTTGTGATGACTTGAGCTACATCTGTTCATCACATTTGTTAATATTAACATTTTTGTTACATAATGTATACTTTTGATTTAGCCAGAGATGGTCAGGTTCCTACTCTTTGACAAGTGAATTGGAACTGTTACATCTCTGGTAAAGAAAACAGAGAGAAGGAAAGACTTTTTGATGGTTTCCATCTTTTGGTCTGAAATTTTCTCTGAAGGTGTTCATCGTTTGCTTGGTCATCTCAATCTGTGATGGCATGGGCTACATCTGTCCCCCCACAACTCAAAAATCTCCACTTTGACATTTTATTTTGACTCCCATATCAAGTGGAGGTCATAATGCATCTCTTGTTTACTATTAGAGAGGGCTTACATTGTTAGTGTTGCAACTAAGGATATTAACATGGGTAATTATCCATGGGTTTACCCAAACCCATTGATAATAGGTTGTGTTTTTACTCATCTAAAACTAATTGGGCCATTCATGGGTATAAAATTTTAATATCCATATTAGGTTGGGTAAATACAAAAAGGTAATGGGTACCCATGGGTTTTAAT